>ML798388.1:703612-731613 GCA_009831015.1 Picea engelmannii | reverse complement strand
AATATAATGTAGTAGAGGATCTAAATAAGATGAAATCCAATATATTTATTATGGATCTTTGTAGGATCCCATAGCATAAAACCTTGTTTCTCCAAAAATTGAAGGATGAAATAAATCAAATATCCAATCCTAATAAAAATATAAACATAAAATTTTTAGGGAAGCTCGAAAGTTAATAGTAAATACAACATCCAAAGATAATAAATCCAATATATCTATTCCCCCTTTCCCGTTCAATTTTGAAATCTTTGATATGAATCTACACAATTTTCTAGTTGATTGATCCAGATTTTATGAGAAGAATAAAATGAATACAAATTTTTATTATTCTTAACACAGAAACACAAGGATAATAGAGATATAGTAAAATTGGTTTCTATTCAATAAGAAAATGTGCTCAAACTATAAAATGCAATGGAAACCAAGCTTGCTAGAATGGTGGAAGCTTATCTTTGAGAAGAGATGTGATCGTTGTGCTTGTTTGCAATAAGATGGTTACAATGAGGCTCTCCAAGAATTTTTTAAAATAAAAATGAATTCCAAAACCATAGACATCCAAAAATATAACCCTGGGAGATGAAGCACCAAAATTCATGTGGGCACCATTGGGGTATGTTAGTACATCAACTTCCCGGGCTCATAACTTTTGGATACGACTTGCATTTTAGGTGAACAATATCCCATTGGAAAGTTATTTCCAAATACTACACATTTTGTCTTCAGACTCTAACTTTGTCCACAGTTTGACTGTGGAGAGCCCTAAAAATGTTGTTTAGGACCTCAAAACAACCCTCAAAGTCGGGGACCCGAAAACTAGAAAAAAACTGTCAAAGTAGAAAACTGCCAAAATGAGCTAGTTGGAATGGTGGGAGGACATAGACATCCATATGAATCAATCCTCCCCCCATAGGAAGCAATGGTATCCATTGCATTGATTTCCCCCATCAGATGAGGAAATTTCTACTAAATTTGGCCTCGGATGAGCCACTTTCGTTGGTGCAGGAGTTGCCTTGCTTTGACAACTTGATAAAGTTGGATCCTTTGTTGGTGAGTGCCCTTGACCCGTGTGTCCATAATCTGATCATGGGATGCAAGTAGAATGCAGTCAGGGTTGATTTTTCTAGGTGTCAATTTTTCTGCTATCACTGAGGTGTCCAATAATGGTGGGAAGTATGGCCGAAGGAGATCTACATTGAACATTGTTGGCCCTCGACCAAGTTTTGGGGAAACTTTGGTAATCTTTGGCCAACTTTTGGACTCCGATGTGATGTTCAAAGAAGGAGCACCCAGGCGGAGCTAAGATCATGGATCTCACCTATTTTGAGGGTTATGTGGACCTAGTAAAGGGTCCTCTACGGTTTTGTAACGAGTTTATGGGATGTTGTGCCATGGGGTTTTCCCATGTTTAAGACTTATTCTAAGGGTTTGTAAAATATAAATAAAGAAGAATGTATTGTAGAAGTAGCTAAGTGCAAGTAGTTCGAGTTGCTTTGTGCAAAGGAATGTATGTGAGTTGAGGCTTTGTGCTTGACTATGATTTTTTAGAAGGTGCTAAATGTTGTAATAGAGTGTTTGGCTCCATGCCTTTGACCTAGTTTTGTTGGGAGGATCTAGTTCTTAGTGCGTAGATCTCTAGTCTGGTGTGAAGTTCAACTATGTGGATTAGTGCACAAGAGTGAATGAATGTATGATTTTTCCGAGTAATAAAGAGGCAAAACAGTTTTTGGACATAGCCCCACCCTAGGGTGAACCACATATATCTGGTGTCTCATCGTTTTCTTCATGTTGTGTTATTTCTGTTATGAATCTGCTTAGTTCTTTGATTGTGTAATAGATAGATCCTTTGTTGCTTAAGTAATTTACTTGTGTTAAGGGTAAATGAATGCTAGATTTAACTTATAATGCTAAGTGCTAAGTATTCAGGGTATATTTTCATTTGTGTTACTGCACCAATCTATATTTGATTATGTTCTACGGTGTTAATAGGGTTAATAAACTAATGACTGTCACCTTCCTAAGCATTAATAGAATATTCTACAAAGTACTCTTATCACAGATTTGTGTCACATGTTGGTTACAGACACTTGCGTCCTATAACCCCCCTTGCTTCTACCTCAAGTGAGACTTCACCTGCTTCGTAGGTGTTTTTGAAAGGGTTGGTAGTCGTGGTTTTTTTGGTGCTTTGTTAAGTGTTGAACCCTGGGTCTACCCCTGTGCCATCAAATGGCTCCATTTCCGAGACCTGAAACTGTGATTGTTGAGAATTGAAGAAAAGAAAAAGAGAAGTTATGTGTGTAGATCTATTGTTGAAGCACGCAATACTCTACTTGACTTGTGAATGTTTGTGCCATTAAAGTAATTTGTTCTGAAGAAAAGAGGTAAGATCCTAAAAGAAGCAATCCTTGTTCTTTGGTAAGAGAAATATAAGTGAAAATTTTTGTTTTGAAAGCATGAACTTAAGTATGTTTAATAGATTTTGTCCTACTCTGAAGGCTATGGTGTAGTTGAAAGAAAGAGTTGATTTGAGTACATTTAATGGAATTGAAGAAATATATGTTATTCCTATTTATAAAGAGAGTTTTTGGACTAATAAGTGGATGCAGGAACCTAGAAATATTTTTTGTAGACTGCAGGTCCAACATTATGATCCTAGCAGAAGACCGCAGTACAGAAAAGATTGGGGAACATTTAAAAGAAAAAGAGGATTGAATTTGTGTTATAATTGCATAAGGTCATGACATATTTCTAAGGAATGTCCTGAGGTAGGCCCTATTTATCTTTGTTGTAAGTTTGTTGTTCATGAGGTTGAGGATTGTCCAAGGATTATTGTTAAGGTTGAAAGAATCAACATAAGACAAGAAATCTATGAAAAAATTCAAGAGACTAAGGCCATGTTAGAAAGTCATAAAGATAAAGGGTTAGAGGAGGTTTAGACTACGTTATTACAATTGAAAGAAATGATGGATGTTCATAAAGATGCCAGTTTACCATTAAGCATGAAAGAAAAACAACGCATAAGTGCAAGAATAAAATCCTTCGACGTAGATTGTATAGTCTTGGATGAAGAAACACAAGTGAATATTATGAAAAAAATAACTTGGGAAGTTTTGGGAAAGCTTACTGTGGTACCTTTTTTGGGAAGTATAGGATTTTTTAAGGACAAGATGATAACTTTATGTGGAAGAGTTACTATTGTACCTATTATTGTTCATGGAACATCAACTGAAGAGGAATTTGAAGTCATTAGGTTTGTTGGGGACAACACCCCTTTCCCACTATTGTTAGGTAAGACTTAGATTGAGAAGGATCATATCAGAAGGAAAGAAGAGGAAGAAGCTACAGAAAATAAAAATCAAGAATTAAGGGATTTCATAGCTACGAAAATAGACCAACTAATAGAAGAATGAGAGGATAAGTCAAAGCAACATAGAAAAGTAACAACGCAGGAAGGACGGAAAGAAAGAGAATTAGCTAGCAAGGCTGAAAGAATGCAAGAAGGCTTGGAGAACCTATCTATTCAAAAAATAAGTATGCCCACTCAAGAAATGTTAAGAAAAGGGATATTAGCTTCAGAATCCTTGAGGGTACCTCAACAATGTGAAGCCACTACACTAGGGGAAGATAAGAATAAAAATGGAAAGAGGATTCCGAAAATAGTTAGAGAGACTCAGATAACAGGAAAGAAGGTAAGGAAGCTCAATAAAAATAATGCTAACCTGGAGAAGCTACAAGAAGTTATATAAACTAGATGGAAGACTCTACAGACTAGAACCTCGTAGGAGGCAGGTTCGTCGGATTTGAATCTCACTAGAACAGTAGGTCCACGCAGATTTGGACTTCTCCCTCGCGGAGTTAGATGACCATTGGAGGCACCTCGGTTGTTATAATGATGCTTCAGAACGGTTATAAAATGAATTTATGGGCTTATGAACCACTTTTGGACATTGAGACTGCGCCATAATGGATAGATTTACATTGATGGAAGAATTTCCTAGCCGTTGGAATATTTGTCAGAATACCCCGCTTATTTAACTCATCGATCATTGCGCTGGGACCAATTTTTTCTACCCATGATTGACTAAGCTAAGAAGATAATTTTCCAAGTGTCAAGTTGTGCTATCTGAAATTAGACCTCGCATGTCCATTAGTCTACCCCACTTGTACGTTTTTCTACCCCGACTATCTGTTAAAATATAGAATGTCGGGCGAACCTAGTGAGTTGGAGAAGTATGTCGAGGAAGTTATTAAGAATCTCATGGTTGACAGACCTATATCTGAAGGTATTCATAAATCATCAACTAGGGGACTGCAGGCTTCCCCTTCAACTGGACATCGTTCCACCTACACCAACCCTGTAGCCGAACAAAGAAGTAAGCATCGCAATGATCTAGATAATGCGAAGAATATCCCATCAATCCTACCTAAATACATTCCATCGCTAGCTGGCACTGTTAACCGCAATAATATCCCTCAATATTTCAGTATTTTTTGTTCACTGTGTACATTCTTAAAGGAATTCGCATAGTCGGGATTCATTTAGGACAGATCCCATTGTTGAAGCACAATGAATTCAACTTAAGAGACTGGTAGAACTACGCCATGTTAGCTCCCCACTTCTACTTAACAAAGACAACCGGAAAGAAACCTCACCTCGTCTCGTAGCCATGGATTAAGGGGTTGGTGCAGTCAACTGTGTTGAACGTGATGAAGATCCCACATTTTGGCCACCACCAGGAGGTTAATTCTTGCATTAAACTCCTTCTGTCGTGCTATCATGGCAGATATCTATGGATAAACAAAATAATTACTATGGATCTGGCATTGATCCACCAGTTCATAGGTTTAAGTGTGAAGGGTCCTGACCCTCAGCAGTGTAATACAGGGAAGGCCTCAGACTGTTCATTAGCATAGCGCATCAAAGAAGCTTATGAAAAGTTAGAAAAAGGAAAGTGAGGTTACAAGGTAGCCTGTATACAGGATGGCACAGTGTGCCTTGCTTGTCAACTCTTAGCTAGAAAGCTAGTGAGGAAGAACTTCCCCACACAAGTCATTGGGTTCATGGTGGACCTCGCAGGAAAGTGTGTGGAGGGCATGCAGATGAACTAGGTGAACTACCTCATCAATGAATTAGAAAAGGATTGTCGCGAAGCCTGGGACTTGTGGTATGAATTTCACTATAGTTGGTTGATCATATTGATCACATTTATCACTTGGAAAATGCCTGAAGGAGATACCTTCCTAGAGATCAAACCTACGGATCCCTTGGCCGCTCCATTTTCCACCCCATGGTATACCGATGACATGATGAAGTAGTGGCAGTCCAATGTTGTGTTTCATGGATATTATCAACAGTTAAAGGTCACCATTGAATCATTCCATCGTATGACACCATTTACCCTGCACCAATGGCGACCCATAGTGAAGTTTCACATCGAGCCCCATTTCATTTACATCATCGCGTGAAGATATGAGCACTAGGAGTAATTAAAGTCATACTACAAGCTGACAGATGAAGATATAGAGCAGATTACAAAGGAATTGATAGAGGAATTTCTTGTACCTATCGTCGATGAAAAATTATCCGACACTGACACCATAGGAACCCCGATAGTTACACGATTTGAACATGTCAGACAGTCTAGTGGGAAGAAGAAGAAGATCTTCAAGTGAAGTTTCAGGAGGAAAAATCCCATCTACAAAGGGAAAAAGAGAAGATGCTTGCAGAGAAAGACATGGTCAAAGAAGCAGTAAGTAAAGAATGTCTCTCTGTGCCAAGATTGGTACAGGAGGAGCAGGAGTAGATTGAAGCTCAAGTAGTGAAGCTCACAGAGACCCTCCAAAAACCTCAGGCTAGGATAACATAACTGGAGGCCCGAACAATGTCGAGCACCCCGTAGGGAGGAGACCTCTAAAAACACAGTGACAAGTATAAGAGCCCTCTTCTCGGAATGTAAACAGTTAAGTGATAGAAGTGCCTTGACATATGAACAAATCATCGAGGATACAGAGCTAAGGAAGCTAGAAGCGTAGTTATAGGAGGTGTAGCACCAATCATTTTCGTTGCAGGTGGAGATGAAGCTGCTCACTGCAGTAGAAAGGATGAAGAGATATTAGGAGCAATGCATAGTACAACAACAAATCACTTCCCTCTAGGGTAAGGTGATGGAAGTAACATAGAAGTTACAACATATGAAGGATGAATCTTGCAAGGTGTTTGAGGATATTGATGGCCAAGGTTCAGAATTAGATCAAGTGGTTACATCATTAGAACAATGTCTAGAAGGGCCTGTTACAGAGCAGACAATCTAGGAGATCGCTGAGAAGGAGGCTCAAGTGAGGAAGACAGTTGAGGCAGCTCGAGTTAAGATTGAGGCTTTCAAAGCAGCATTGTCCAGACCTAAGTGACTCGGGACAATTCACATGTGAGTATTGGGGGCCTATTGGCCCTCGACCAAGTTTTGGGGAAAATTTGGTAAGCTTTGGCCCAGTTTTGGACTTCGACATGATGGTCGAGGAAGGAGCATCCAGGTGGACCTGAGATCGTGGATCTCACCAATTTTGAGGGTTATTTGGACCTAGTAATGGGTCCTCTAGGGTTTTGCAACCAGTTTATGGGATGTAATCCCATGGGGTTTTCGCATGTTTAGGCCTTATTGTAAGGGTTTGTAAAATATAAATAAAAAAGAATGTATTGTAGAAGTAGCTAAGTGCAAGTAGTTCGAGTTGCTTTGTGCAAATGAATGTATGTGCATTGAGGCTTTTTTCTTGACTATGATTTTGTAGAAGGTGCTAAATGTCATGATAGAGGGTTTGGATCCATACATTTGACCTAGTTTTGGAGGGAGGACCTAGTGCTTAGTGTGCAGATCTCTAGTCTGGTGCAAAGCTTGACTCTGTGGCTTAGTGCACAGGAGTGAATGAATGTAATATTTTGGCTATTAATAAAGAGGAGAAGTGGTTTGTGGACGTAGCCCCGCCCTGGGGTGAACCACGTATATCTATTGTCTCATGGTTTGCTTTGTGTTGTGTTATTTTTGTTATGAATCTTCTTAGTGCTTTGATTCTGATGTGTAATAGATAGATCCTTTGTTTCTTAAGTAGTTTACTTGTGTTAAGGGTAAATGAATGATAGATTTAACTTATAATGTTAAGTGCTAAGTATTCAGGGTATATTATCATTTGTGTTACTGCACCGATCTATATTTGATTATGTTTTGCGGTGTTAATATGGTTAATAAACTAAGGCATGTCACCTTCCTAAGCGTTAATAGAATATTCTGCGAAGTACTCTTATCATAGATTCATGTCCCATCCTAGTTACAGACACTTGTGTCCTGTAACCCTCCCTGCTTCTACCTCGGGTGAGACTTCGCCTGCTTCCCAGGTGTTGCCAAAAGGATCGGTAGTCGGGGTTTTTTTGGTGCGTTGTTAAGCGTTGAACCCTGGGTCTGCCCCTATGCCAACAAACACTGGGTGCATGCCAAGGAAAGGGAGAATGTTGAGCTCAAAATAATTGTCACCCAAAGCCTTGTTGATGGTGTAAGGTTCATACCGAAGTGGGAGAAGATTCTGATGGGGCCCTCTAAGGTGTTCTTTCTGCAAGTGCAACCACACTTTGTATCCATCCTGAAACTTATGTGGTACCCGATGTTCATCATGGCGTTGTTTGTACTTGTCATTGTAATTTTGTAAAATATCCTGAACCTGTTGGTGGATGTGTTGGATCTGCTCAATGAACTGAGAGGCTTTGTCAATTTTAGTTGGGCAGGAGATGATTTGGTCAGGGTGGCTGCAAGAGGTAGTGCAACATCTGTGGGACCCAATGGCTGGAATCCCAACCCAACCTGAAATGGGCTATAGCCAGTTGAGCTATGTAGGCCTCATTTGTAGCTATGTTGAACATAGGGAAGACTCTCATCCCATGTGTTGAAGTTCTTGGAATTGTACATGTGCATGATATGCACAATCATACGATTGATGACCTCAGTTTGGATATCTTTTTGGGGGTGGAAGGTAGTGGATTTGGTGATCTTGGTGTCCAACAGTGACTAGAGGCTCAACCAGAATGTAATGAGGAACTGACTATCCTAATATGATACAATGGTTTGTGGGATTCCAAAATGTACCCATACTCATTCAAAGAAGATCTTGGCAGTGTCCTATGTTGTGATTCTCTTCTTACAAGTGACCAGGATCGCCATATTGGAAAAGCGATCAACAACCACAAAAACACAGTCATTTACCCTTTTGGTGGACGAAAGGCCCGACATGTAGTCCATTAATATGGATTCTCATGGCTTGTGAGGAGTAGGAAGCGGGGTGTACAAGCCTTGTTTCTTAGTTTTCAGTTTGGTAATAGTGTATGTCGTGGAACATATGATATACTTGTTGACATCCTATCAAAGTTTCGGCGAGTAGAAATGTTTTTGCAACACTGCCACTGTATTTTCGACGCCGAAGTGTCCTTCCACCCGACTATAGTGGGATTCCCAAATCATCTTCACTTTCTCACTTGATGGAACAAAGAGATGGCCTAGTCAGCATAAGAGGTCGTCTTGAAAATGGAAATTAGTGACAATTGAGTTTGCGACCAACATTTGGTATGTGGTGGTCAAATCAGGGTTTGTATCATAAAGGTTTGGCCATCTAGAGGTCTCGTATCCATAAGATTCAAGCACCATGGTGACTTCCATGACTAGAAGTTGACTGAGGAAATCAACGAATCAGTTGGTACTGCCTATTTTATACTTGATGTTGAGGTGGAACTATCGCAAGTATGTGTACCACTTCTGATGGCATTCATTCTGCAATTTTCCTTGTGTTTGAGTGAACTGCAGTGGCTTATGATCCATGTAGATGGTTGTCTCCTTTCCAAGAATTTAATGTCTCCATTGGTGGCAGGCTTGTACAATGGAGCACATTTCTTTTTCGTAAGTAGGGTACTATGATAGACCACATGGTGATTGTGTTGAGTGATAACTATGCCCACAACATAGTCTGAAGCATCCGTCTCAATATCAAAGGGTTTTTGCAGGTCCAGTAATGAAAGTATTTGGGCTGAGCACAAATTTTACTTTAAATCATCGAACGCTTGTTGTTCGGATAGGACCTACACAAATTTTACCTTACCACCACTCCTGGTTACTTGGCTAAGGGCCTATGCAATATGGGAGAATCCCAAAATGAACCTGCGATAGAAATTGGAAAGGACTAAGAAGCTCTGAAGCTCAATAAGTG
Organism: Picea engelmannii; assembly: GCA_009831015.1. Lineage (NCBI taxonomy): Eukaryota > Viridiplantae > Streptophyta > Pinopsida > Pinales > Pinaceae > Picea > Picea engelmannii. Next base: position 722,376 of record ML798388.1, on the reverse strand, counting down.
TAGTTGGGCCTAGGTAGTCAAGGATGACCTATATCTTAGCTAGATCCACATGCACACCATGCTAATTCATGATGTAGCCTAGGTATTTTACCTTTTTAATGTCGAAGGAGCATTTTTCCAAGTTGGTATATATCTTGTGTTGTCGCAGGGTGTGCAAAACATGTTGAATATGCTGCAAGTGTTCCGCCCAAGTCTTGTTGTATATGAGGATGTCATATAGATACACCACTAAAAACATATTGTTAAAAGGTCATATGAAATTGTTCATCATCCTCATGAAATTTGTTGGAGCATGGCTAACCATTCAAGCAGACCTTCTTTTGACTTGAAGGTGGTCTTTGATACATCTATCTGTTCTATGGGGACCTGGTGGTAGCTAGAATTGAGATCAATCTTACTGAATTATTTGGCCCCCTTGATTTGATCAAGGAGATCATCGATTCGGGGAATCAGGTACTGGTTCTTGACTGTGATTTTATTAGGGCCCGATAATCAATTCAGAGTCACAAGGTTTTGTCTTTCTTTTTCACCATCATGATTGGGCTCCCACAAGGTGATGAGATGGGATGGATGTGCCCCTTGTGGAGAAATTATTGGATCTGTCGCTTGATCTCCTCATTCTCTAACAGAGAGCGGTGGTAAACTAGCCCATTGGGTAGTTGTGTGCTTGGAGTCAAATCGATGGGATGCTTGACTTGACAATACACAAGTACCCCAGTAGGTGAGGAGAAGATATCTTTGTATTCTGCCACAACTTGTCCACTTTATTTTGTTGTATGGAGAGGTCAGTCGTGGAGGCCCTAGATGTGGCTACAATATTTCACTCGCTCTGAGAGAAAATCACGAAGAATACAAACTTCCTGGTCTGAAAGATGACCTTCCTACATTGCTTGGCAGAGATCAAGGAAATAACACTAGGTGGGACTGCCTCGGGTATCTTGTATAATTTCTTGTTCAAAGTAATAATAACACTGCGAGGCCTAGACTCATATACATCATGATGTTTCCATAAATAAGGTTGGCCCAAAATAAAATTACAAACTTCGAGAGGAGCAACATCAAAAAATACCTCATCTTTTAAGGGCTTGATGTGGCATTGTTGGATGACGCGGAGATCGCTTCCTTGGTGGAGCCATCCAATGTTGTAGGTTTGCAGGTGTGGTGTTGTCAGTAGGGCTAGCCGCTTGGTGAACTCTTTTGAGATGAGGTTCTTATGGCTACTGCTATCAACAATAAAGTGAAGTGAGGTGCCTTTTACCTAGATCTATGAATGAAAGAGGCACTCACCTTCTTCTGTCTCATCTAGTTCATTGGGCTGGACCTTGGTGATAGAAACAATGGCATTGGGTTCCGTGTTAATTATCTACCTCCCCCTTTCTAGTTGTAATACCCTTGTTTCCCCCAGCTTTTAAATAATCATTAACTAGGATTACCATGTTATGGCATGTGAATGATGTAAATGTATTTGTTTTAGATTTCCAACGAATGACTACAAGGCCGAAGAATTGAAGTACTGGCCATGATATCACTAGAGGAAAGAGTGAGAAAACTATGGATAGGATTCATTATGCAAAAATGACCCCAAATTCTCCTTGTTGAAAATAATAAGCGTCATCTGAATTCCAAGGAAAAATCAGTAAATCAAATAAGGACTGGTGGTTGAACCATCAACCACCCCAATGAATGGAAGCATGGAGGTTTTGGCTAGGGAGACAGAAAAGTGTTAGCTCGAAGTACCAAAGTGTGTATGTTTCCTACAGGCCCAGACTAACCCAATTTTCCTTTTGAAAGAAGGAATAGTACAGGTCGATAACCTTCTCGAGGAGGAGAAAGGTGAGGGAGAATAGAGGCGAATCCATACAAGAAGGAGACACATCGAGGAAAAGGCACGAACGAGGATATGCAGAAGAAAATAGGAAGAGTGTGTAAGGATATCTAGCTGAGAAGAAGAAATGGAAGCTTGATAAGTTGTTTTGGTTACTGGATAGAACAAGAGAAAGGATCTCTAAGAATTTTTAGAAGACATAACTTGAGAAGCAGTTCATGAGCTTGATGCTAAGGGAGCATCTGATAAACCTCGTAGAGGCTGTGACAGAGAGAGATAACCTCTGAGAGATCTGCCAAAAATTCCCTAGTGATATCATGGCTTGGCATGGGGGTGCCTAGATTACTAAGAATGAATGCCTCTGAGCCTATGGTTGGGTGGAAAGGAGAAAACCCATAGTCGATTGGTTGGTTTAATTCGGTAATAAGTAAGTATTCTCATACCCTACAGAACTGAACTGTGATGGTAAAATAAGGTTGAATATCCCATGAATGTTTCAAGTATGTGCATATTTATTTGGTGACTTGACTATTTTTCTCTTCATTTCACCTGGTCATGCATTTAAGAAATTAAGGACCTATATGGTCGAATATTATTTGTAAACGTAAGTACTATAGCCTCTTGTAGTGGCTTGTGTTGTAGGAAAATCTCCCTGCGGATAGGTAGATCACCTCTAAGGCTTGACCTTAACTCTAGACAGAAAAATTCTTAACGTGGACACTGAATTCCTTTCAAATCTATCTAAACTAATACATGAGAAGGAAGGATAACAGAAGTACCTCTTAATCGACGTTTGTCCCTGCACGCTCCGAGTTGCACTCCAATCCTCTGCTCCTCGCTAAGTTTTGCAGACAAACAAGATACGACCACTTCCTGCTCTATTGATATTAGCTTGAAAACAGATCTATCAATTAATGATAAGTTCATGTAACATCAGGCACAAACTAGAAGAAAACAGGCCAAGCGTGTCATATTAATGAGAATAACGACAACAGTGCTTACAATCGTAGATGCGAATGTGACAGCTTCGTCAAGTCCTCTTCATCTAACCCTTGCTCGAAAGATCCACAACCTGGTTGACAACAGCTTCACTGATCACTTCTCCTTTGGCTCACTATGTGTTTCCTATGAGATCATAGGTTTCATGCTAGCAGTTCCTCCCCTTACTTATGAGATCATAAGTTTGGTATCCCCTTTCCACCATCATAGAGATTTCTTATATAGGTTGGGAGGGGATTAACCTCTTGAGTTATGTTTATAACAAGTTGAGAACCTCCTCCTTAGATCAGGGATCTGTTGATGGAACCAAGAATTCGAGTACAACTGCCTCCTAATATCGAAAGATCTCTTCCTTATTCTCCTCACCGGGCTAACAACTGACCCAGATTAGGGAGCGCTCCTTCAAAAGGGGCATCAGAGCACTAGAACTCTCCCAGAGAGGCTTAAGGGGAGTGCCAGCGCTCCAAAAGTGGGCAACACTCCTGCAGAGGGGTAAAGGAGCGTTATAACACTCCTTGAGGCCTTATAGAGGAGCACTAGCGCTCCTAAGGTTGTTTCAGGGGAGCGTTCTCCCTCAAAACTCTTGATTGGAAGCCCTTTTCAGGTGTTAAGAGATGTTTGACTCCAGTGAACCAGTTATCCTTCTTCAAACCAAGTACATAAGATGTTTTAAGTGCCTCCTTAGTGTCGTCATCATGGAATTATGATTCAACAATGTTTGCGATACTTGTAACCAACTTGCGACACTTGCGAAAGTTGTAAGGAAGTTGCAACACTTACGACAATTGAGAGGAATATGTGACACTTATCCAGTTGAGTGATTTTGATGTGTAATAGAATTCCCCCCAAAGTATGAAGTCAGAAGATGTGAAAGGATGACTGAAATACTTTGTAGACGTTCAAGCAAGGGAATAGACTCGGAGAACCTGACGGAAGCTTCACACAAGCATCCAAAAAATATCATGACATATTTCAAAACCCAAGGCAGGCATACCTATGCTTGGGTGATTGAGACTTGTAAGGTATGGCCGCCATAAAATACACTGCGGATCCATAATTGTATTGATAAAAAAGTATAGCCAGCAAAGATACAATGTGGATCTATACTTTGATGACTCGGACTGATCGTAGCCACGAAGAATACACAGTGGATCTACGAGATGACAAGACATAGCCACGACCAATACAAAGTGGATCTATGTGACAGTGTATGTGTTCTTTGTCCAATAGAAACTCCTTCGCAACCTGGGCAAAGCGCATATCAAAGTGATTACTCAACCCAGGGTCTTCTTACCAATCCCAATATGGTACGAATATGACCATGTGAATATATGTCCTGACGTCGAACATGGCAGAAACCACTTGATTACCAGTCAATGGTGTGGACTGTTAACAAGTGCGAGGGAGATCACCATTAATGTCAATGATTCCCAAGGTACCCTATTACATTCCAGCGAATGTGAATAGATGAGCTGAGGTCGAACATCCATGGAATCATTCGATCAGAGGTCAATGATGCAAACCCACTGTCGAATGTGAGGAGGCCTGCCATTGAGGCATGCAGGTCCCAAAGTACTAATTATTTTCTAAGCCTAATCCCCGGATAATGTTCTGAAGTCGACAGGAATAGACTCGTCGAGGGAGGGCCTTGATGTATCCCCCCATCAATGACATGAAATGGACATGGAGATGTAATTGGCAGATCAAATGGACATGGACTGACACGGGTTCTGAGACAAGATATTTGGGATGGTTGACTCTCGAGGTGGATACTTCCCTTGAACACTGAGGCACCACAACAAAACATGACATGGACCAAGACTATGCAATGGGTGCTATGACTTGCGTCGGGTGACCCAAATGAGTGAAAGGAAACTCAAAGGATTGGCTCAGTGCAGAGGTTCAGCGGATTATGATATGTGCAAAGTGACAAAGTGTCGTGTTCAAGGGAGACTCTAAGAAGTGTTGGATGATGTTCTCAAGAGACTGCTTGGCTTACTACTTTCAATTTTTTCCCCCATCTAGATAGATGAGTACCTCTTTTTGATTTAATGAGATCGAGGAGAATAACACATGCTCAATATAACTCACCTTCGATAAGTTCCTCTTCCTTTGTTTAACGAACCGGAAGAAGTAAGGGATCGGTCCCGTATGGGCCTGTCGATGTGTGCTTTAACGAGTCCAAAGATAGAAAACTCGAAGGTTTTTCGGGATTATAGAGTTTGGAAAAATGCTTTAAAAGAGAACTCTCTCAGTTCCTTTTTCGTACAGTAGTTCGACGAGACCGAAAAAGGGTTAAACTATCGCTCGCAAGACGCCCTTTCTGACCTTTTAACGAGTGTGAAAGGAAGCAAGATCACTCGACAATCTTTTCATGTTTAGAGAGTCTGAAAAGAGTTTAAAGGAGACTCCAGGGGGGTTCCTTTTTCGTGTATTCGTATCCAGACAGGTGCGAAAAAGAGATAAAAGTTTACTTGGTTACATTCTCATATTGTCGAGCTCGAGAACAAACTAAGACTATGCTCATCAGTATGACAAGGTGAATAACCGATCAGGACTGCCAGGAAACCTACGATGCCAAAGCTACAAACCAGAGTTTAGAGAAGCCATTTACATCATTAGAGAAACCCACAAATGACCATACCTTATGAAAAATGGAATTCTATAAATAAGAATTGATTAAAAAATTCATTTACCATTTCATTTGCAAGGATTTTTGGAGTAGTGGAGAATCTCACTTTGGAGCAAATCTTGTTTTTCTCACTACCGGAGCTACGATCGATCATTTTGCTCGTCGTTCGAACCAGGTAGGTGCCCATCCCTTGCTCTTTCAATTGCATGGTTTCAAATTGATTTTCATGGCATTATTTATTTCAAAACACAAAGCCCTAGGTCGTCCCTCTTTGACCAAATTGGCCTCCTTTTAAATATTAATGAAATAGGGGGATTCTTTTGCAAAAATGCGTTAGAGAAGGGTTGTTAGGATGTCTACACCCTTGCAATCAATTAGGCAGGTAATTCTTGGCAAAAGAAACTCATAAAAGTTCTCCCTAAGTGCCCATGCCCCCCCCAAAATCGTTTTGCATTTTTATAACATTTTAATTATTATTTGGCAAATGTTAAAGGGTGTGGTGGTAAAAAAGAGTAAGAGATAGATTTTAGATGACATGGGTACTTTGTTTTATGTTTTAAAATGTTTTTTGAAAATCGTTGAAATTATCAAAATGTGAGGAATAATGAAATTCTTGATTTTTTGTTTTGTAGGTGTCGTCGGAAATCATGATTGAATGTAAAGAGAGGGAACACAATATGGATGATTTGGATGCTCTACGGAGTCCTCGTATGCGGGATGCTTTGCGAGCCTGTGGCTTTCTCAAGTTTTTCAAATTGCAAAAAATGAAGAGAGAGATTATTCTGCTTGAGCACATGATCGGCCTTTGGGACATTGCGGAACATGGATTCCGTATTGGTACACAACTCCTAACCATTGAGTTGGAAGATGTGTACTTTTTGACCGGCCTCTCGAAAAGAGGGGTCTCTATCTCTTTCACCGGACAAAGGGCATTACCTGAGCAGGTGGATGTGTATCTGGCACGTCACTGTATTTCGGGAGCAAGGTTGGTAGGGGGCAGGATCCCTATCAAGGATATATGAGATCTGCCTCTCCGGTCTATATTATTTTCTATCACAAGCGTGACCGAAAGTACTAGTGCTCATTTGGCATCGAGATCACGGGTGGCCTATGGTGTTCATTGTTTAGAGCCAACACTGTTCAAATGGAGTGCAACGTTCCTTTGGAATGTGAAGGAGCAGATCTCATGGTGCAGGACTGGTCAGAAGAAGTTTGGCTATGGCTCATTTTTGGTCTCGTTCTTTCTATAGCGCATCCCTCGGATGCAGCCTCAGATGGAGAGGTGGACTAGTCTGTCTCCAAGACTAGTTTCAGAATCAGAGTTCCACTTCACTGGTGATTTCTTTGCTTGGCTGAGACGGCAGTTCCTCTGGATAGAGGACTTCCCATATGCTGATGTAGACTTCCGTGGGAGTATGGACTTGATTTTTCCTGTGGGGGAAGATTGGGATGAGTCAGGTAAGAGACTAAGCCATACCTTGTCTAGTTTTTGTTTTTCAAGTTTTTTGATGTATATGTATTTTTTTGGGTATGTAAAAGAGTTTTAACAAATGTTTTGTTTCCAACATGCAGACAAGGGAGCAGTGCACCCAATTGATATACCAGTACCAGGGCGTCATGGAGGCACCCCAGTTGCAGCAGATCCAGTGGTACCAGTTATGGGTCTCCGGGAGGTCGAAAGAAACCTCCAAGGCCTTACAATGGGCATCCCTCCTCTGTGGAGGGGGGAAGTGCCTTTACATCTACAGTGGCACACTGTAGGGGTACCAGAGAATATCAATTCTTTGTTGAGGCACGTAGTGTGTGCAGTAGTATGTTACTCATAGAACAACGCAGCACGGGGAGATTAGAGTCTCCCTGTGATCATGTTTTTTGTATGCCTTGTCAGGCGATGTTGCATGGGTGAATAGACCCAAATTTTTTCCCTTTTACACACTTTTTGATGTAAAGCAAACATTTCAGTCACGCCATATATATATATACAGTTTCGAGTTTTTATGATGTCGATGATTTGTACATGATGATGTCTGTGATGTGTTTTAATTTACATGTAATGTACAGTTTTTGCTTTACTTGAATCTTATCTATGGGCTAAATACCGATCCATGATATAACTAGCTAATGAATCTAAAACAATATTAAGTTCTCTCGGAATGTGTCTATATTCAATGTAATCGAACATTCATTCAAGACGGAGAACTTGCAAGTGTAGATGTAGAAGGATAGGACTACGGATAGCATAGATGCAGTTGAGTTGATAAACCACGAGTTGGGAGTCTAAGTAAATAATGATATGAGAGATACCTAGGGAGGAGACTTGGGTTAACAGTCCGATGATAGCGTGGTATTCTGCCATATTGTTGGTTGTTGGTCCTAAACAGATGCCTTCTGAACTCACCACCTCGTCAAACTGATAAATAACCCATGCTGCCGAGGCAATGTTACGGGTGTGTCGGCTGGCGCCATCCGCGAACCCAAAAAAGATAGGAAAGGTAGACATCATCTGCGCATGAAAACACAAGCACAGTCATGAGTGGCAACGGTAAAGACTCGAGCACGGAAGAGAAAAAGACACACCAAACTAAAATACAATAATGTACAAAGTACAGATGCTAGGTGATCTAGGCATAGTACTTTTTAAGGTAAAGCCCATTTCGGGGCTCTCCCAGGGAAACTCCATCATGATCTATTAGTTCATAAGCACCTCTGTGTAAAACATGCTTCACGATGTAAGGACTGTGCCACATAGGTTCTAACTTTCATGTTCCCAATTTATCATGTGCTTGGTCGTAAACGAGGACTAAGTCTCCTTCTGCAAAGGCTCGAGGTTGGACGGATTTTTCATATTGACTCTTGATTCGTTTCTGATGTGCCTCATTGATGAGAGCAGCATCGCTGCGTGTTTTGTCCATCTTGGATAGGTACAAGAATCGTTCTTTTTCTGCAGAAGTATGGGATAGGAGTTCTACTTTCAATTTGAGTGATGGAATTTCACACTCAATTGGTAGGACGGCTTCAATGCCATAGACCAACTGGAAAGGCATGAATCCAGTTGAGGTTTTCACCAAAGTGCGATAGGCCCAGAGAGAGAAAAATAGTTGTAAATGCCATGATGTTTTCTTTTCTCCTACCATGCATTGGATCATGGTTTTTAGGAATTTGTTGATAGCCTCAACTTGCCCGTTCGCTTGAGGGTAGTAGGGGGATGAGTTTTCATGGAGAAAACCCAATTTGACATGTAACTCGCTCATCATCTGGTTTTTGAAGTGTGCACCATGGTCGGTGATGATGGCACGTGCTACACCAAAACGAGCAATGATATTGTTGAAGAGGAAAAGAGCTACAGTACGACCATCATTCAGGAAGGTAGGCATAGCCTCAGCCCATTTGGTGAAGTAGTCGACGACGACGATGATGTAACCATGCCCCCCGGCTGAGGTAGGCTTACAATGCATGAAATCAATACCCCATTTGGAAAAGGGGCCGACGACAATAATGGGGTGCAGCGTGGTAGGGTGGGTGCGTGCCTTCTTGTTGAAGATTTGGCAAGGTGGGCATTTTTTGATAGCCTCGATGCAATCTTTGAAAATCGAGGGCCAAAAGTAGCTGGCACGTAAGATTTTTTGGGCTGTGTCCATCCCAGAAAGGTGACCGCCACAGGCGCCAAGGTGACAATCGTTCAAAACGCGTTCAGCCTCTTCGTGAATCAAACATCACCGAAGGATGGTGTCAATACCACAGCGATACAAAGTGTCACCGAGGATGAGGTAACAGCGAGAGTGGTGACGGATGCATCGACGCTCTTCGCGAGGGATGTTGGGCTGAAAACGTTGAGTTTGAAGGTAGAGGAGAATGTCTTCGTACCAGGGGTCAGAGGTGTTGATGAGGAAGAGAGACTCATCGGGGAGAGAGTCTCTAGGTTCAATGTTTGCATCGGCACCTGGGAGAGCACAGATAAGCTCGGAAAACACCAGGGATGTTTTGGCTTTAGCCTTCGTAAACTCGAGATCGAATTCTTGAAGAATAACGATCCATTTCGAATATTTTCCCCCAAGTACTTGATGCGTCAAGACGTGGTACATGGGGTTGGAGTCTGCGATTACCGTGGTGGTGCGTAATAAGATGTAGTGGCGTAATATTTGGACAACAATGACGGCTGCCATAGCCAATTTCTCAACATGCGAATATCTGAGTTCAGGCTCAGATAAACTCTTGCTCAGATAATAAATCACGTGTTCTTGGCCGTTAGAGTCTTCTTGAACTAACACCATTGCAATGGTAGAGGTAGAAGCGACCAAGTAAAGGATATAATCCTTTGTATATTCGGGAGGATGTAACAAAGGAGCGTGGGTCAAAGCGTGCTTGAGAGCCTCGAATGACCGTTGGGTAGTGTCATCCCAAATGAAGGGGACGTTCTTTTGCAGAAGCCACATAAATCCTTTAGTGATCTCGGCATAATTGTAGATGAAACGACGGAGAAAGTTTTCTTTTCCTTGCAAACTTTGGAGTTGGGTTAAGTTGGTGGGTGGGGGAAAGGCTAGGATGGCCTTGATCTTTAAGGGATCCACCCTAATCTCATCTTTGGAGACGATGAAACCAAGGAGTCGACCAGATTTGACAGCGAAAATGCATTTATGTGGGTTTAGACGAATACAATAGAAACGACATCAAAGAAAAATTGTCCGTAAGTGACCAACATGATCAGGTCGGTTGGATGAATGGGTGGGTAAATCATCGAGGTAAGGTTCTGTGATATGCTTGATGTCGTGGAAAGCGTATGACATGGCTCGCTGGAAAGTAGCACCAGCATTTTTGAGGCCAAACGCTAGCTTTCGGTAGGCGAAAGTTCCCCAAGGGCAGATGAAGGTTGTCTTGTGTTGATCAGTAGGTAAGATTTCAATCTGGTTATATCCAGAAAATCCATCCATGAAAGAGAAGATTACGCTTCCTACGCAATTATCGATGATTTGATCAATGAAAGGCGTAGGGTAGTTGTCCTTGGGACAAGCTTTGTTGAGATCTTGGTAATCTACGCAAAAACGGATGGTCCCTTGTTTCTTGGCAACCGAAACGAGGTTGGAGACCCATTCTGTCAAAGGGATGGGATAGATGACGCCAGATTTGAGAATTTTTTCAACTTCTGCCTTTATAGTTGCCATTTTCTTAGGATGAACCGGGCGAAGTTTCTGTCGAACCAGTTTTGCGTCAGGGTAAGTCTTGATTTTGTGTATGACGATTGAAGGGTCAATCCCTGGCATTTCCTCATAGCTCCATGCGAAGACATCGCGGAATTCCTTGAAAAAAGTGGTGTAAGAAACCACTTCGTCGGGCGTGCAATTAGCACCAAGATTAATGTTTTCCACGACACCTTCTTTGACTGAAATGTCAATTGTGATTGTAGTAGAGATGTTACCCATGTTCCCCTCAGAGAAAGTATCTTGTGTGAGGATAGGGGATTGTGGAGCATTGGTAACATCAGGGGGGAAGACAGATTGTATGTCTTGCACTTCTTCCAATGGCGGAAGAAAAGAGGATCGATGGTGGTTATCATCCCAGGGTAAATTGTCAATGCTGAGCATTTCCATAATAGATTTGTCCGAAGGAAAAATGTGGGAAATGTAATCGATGGCAGATGATAGGGAATCCAACCACGAGGGCACCGAGTAAGCATCAAGTGCCAATGAATGTGAATTGTTCGAAGGGGGAGAGGCAGATTGAATAGCTACATATGCGGCCTCGGCTGGGCTGAGTGGCATGGTGTCACTGAGCACATCGAATTCCAAAGGACTAGGTACAATCCACGGATCAGATGATTCCAAGGATTGATAAGGCATAGTCGAGATCATGTTGATGGCAGCAATGTGGTGTGCAGTAACTGGAAGAGGTGTAGGGAAAGTACCCATAAGGCTAGAATCTTTCAATAAGCCAACACCAACGCTTTCATACGTAACTGGGTGGTCTCCCAAAAAAGGAATGTTGTTGGTGGCAGGGATGCGAGCGTCGGCTGTACAGAAGTCAAGTTGATCGACAGTGACAATTTTACCTTGATGGGGGAATTGTACACATCGAAACACCGACGAGGCGACGACAGTCATAGCGTAGAACCAACTTCTTCCAAGTAAGAGGTTGTAATCGAGGGGAGCATCGACCACCTCGACATCAACAGTAATAGTTTTGCCGCCCAATTGAACGACGAGGGATTGCAGTAATCCGTGAGGATGGAATCCTCGTCCATCAAAAGCACGTAACATCGTAGGGGATTTGTTAAGGGCTGGTGATTTTAGGCCTTTCCAACAGGCTAGAGACATGACACAGGTAGAGGCTCCCTCATCCAGGATAGTTTGGTGGATTTGTTGATTGTGAACAACATCATCGATTTGGAAATCTAGCTGGTGGGAGAGTCACAGTTGATGATCATCCAGGTTAAACGTGATGTAGTTTGATGACTCAAGATCGAAAGCGCCAATAGCAGCTAAGAGCATCCTACGTTGGTTAGGACAGTGTTGTAAGACTTCCAATGCGGACATGGCACAAGGGGCTTGGCCCAAATCTTCTACAATATTGTAATTTTGGGCAACCCGTGAATTAGGATTGAAAGTTGATTTACGGATGGTACTCTTAGGAGGGAATAAGATGGAGTCAAAAGAAGGTTTCTCAATATGAAGTGGCCCGGATGAAGGGCTAATAGATGGAGGATTAACAACAGATGGTAAAGGATCTGGCGAGGAACCATTAGAAGTCTTCGACTTGTCGGGTTTAACTGGCATGTCGTATGTCGCAGAACGAGTGGTTAGATTAACCCCATTAAACATGTAAATGTGGGCGCTTATCGAGGCATCATCAGGGGGTTGGTTGGAACTGCCCCCCAGCATGGGGGTTTGTGCAACCAAAGATTGTTGTTGCAGAAAAGGTTGAGTAAGCACAGCGGGTTGCGAATTTCCTTTGAAAAGTTTATCCACTTCATCGCGGTGTGGGCAATTGCGAGTGTAGTGATCGTCACCACAAATGAGACATGGGAATTTCAGTTTTCGCTGTGGTTGTTTCCCGACAGCAGGGGTTTGCGGTTGGGTTTTGGGTTGTTCATTGTTATTGTTCTTCTTTGTTTTGTTTCTCACTTTCTTCTTTCCCCCCAGTTGTTGTGAAGGGGTTGATTTGACCGCATTCACATCAGAGACCTGAGTTTGGGTGGGGGTAGAAGAGGGTGCATTCGAACTAGGATCAGCCGTCGAAGCGGGCCGCTGAGTCATTCCAGTGGACTGGGTGGTAGATTGGGTTTTGACGGAGCCAATAACTCCATCCACATGCGAAGCAGTCGATGGTTTGGATGGATTGTTAGTGGCACGAGTGGCATTCGATATCAACTCATACAGAGTACCAGATTGTGAATAGACTAAGTCTAAGTACTGAGCTTGGGTGATGGCTTCTTCCTCGGTGACCACACCGCCCATGGCAACATCACGAGAAATCTGGGGTAATAATGATTTCGTGAACCATTCTGCTAATAATTGGTCGGGGATGACCGCTTTGATTAGCCTTCGTCGTCGTCTCCATTCATGGATATGATCGGAGATGTGTATGGAAGTTGTCTGACGAAGGGAGTTTAATAGTTTGGTACCCGTCTCGTATCGAATGGGCAGTTGGAAGTGTGTTAGGAAGGACATGGCGAGGGAGTTGAAATTGTGAAAAGATGCGCATGGTAATTCAATGTACCATTTTGTTGCGAAACCCGTAAGTGTTCGTTGGAAAAGATGCAAATGAATAGAGTCATCCATGAGGGAGTTGGATGAACACCACAAATGGAATGTCATTACGTGGTTGTTTGGGTCTTCTCCGTATTTTCCGTCGAATTTTGGGATATCAGAAGGAAGTTTTGCTGGAATAGCTGGCCAAACCGGAGAATGATAAATGGGATCATTTGTTAACCGAGACAAGTCTGGAAGATCCAGGGTATCCAGAAAAGGTAGTTGTCGGTTAACCTGTGGGTAATGTTGGTGTGGCAGGGGTACACCAGTGGGGCCCATTACTGGGTTATGTGGATAATTATAACTAGTGGGCCCTCTCATATGAGGTTGGTTTTGACCAAGGTACATAGGATTTGAAGTGTTTTGAGAAGCGTGAGTGAGCAGAGGATAACCGGATGGGTTTTGAGGGTTATGGGTTGGGTTGGGCATTTTTCCATAAGGAGGTTGTTGCAGAGCTTGAGAATTTTGTCCTACCGGGAATTGTGGGTTTCCTGAGAAAGGAATGTTCCATGGATTAGGTGCGGCAGTCACATTTTGTCCCGTGGAGGCATGGGGATTTCCTTGAAAAGGGACGCTCCACGGATTGGGTGCGACAGACACATTTTGTCCTTGTGGTTGATGGTGGACTCCAACTTGAGGTTTCCCCCTAGCATGAGGGTGCCCCCCGAATGGAATTTGTCCTCCGAAGGGGGGATGCCCCCCATTTTGAGGTAGAGTTCCTGGGATCTGAAAGCTAGATGCCAACGACTGACCAATGTTGTCGATCGGGTTAGGACCACCAAGGCCAGTCCCTCTGGGTTGTTGGATAGGTATGGAACTTCCCGATACAATTTGAGTAGTGGTTTGGGCAATGGTGGTAGCAGATGCATTCAGTTCCCTAAATCCAAAAGGGAGATTAGGTCTTGGTGTTACAGGTGTGCCAATCGGGGCTTGATTAACTACCGCATTACCGATAGGGATAGTCGGAATGTGCGGGGCCATTGTTGAATGGGTCGTCTGGAGGGGAATAATAGGCCTTAGGCCAACGAACGGTATGTTCGGACCAATGGTTGGTGTGGCTATAAAAGTGGTATTATCGGTGAAGTGATTTGGGGGTACAGTGTAGGAAAAAGATGCGTCGGCACCTTCTCCTGTTCCATACAGGTCTCGCACCAAGCGTGGTGGACTCTGAATAACGTTCGCAGTCCAAAAAGGGTCACTGGCCAAAGGGTTCTGAGAAGACCCAGCCGGAATGTCAGAAGGGTTGATGACAAAAAATTCTCCAGCGGAATTTAAGTGGAGGATCTATCGTTCATATCCCTCCGGAATGCGATAAGCTTCTGGAGATTCTGAGACAATTCGAAAATTCTCCAAAGGGATGGGAACTTCTTCCTGAGAAGTTGTAGCGTTATGAACCTCGCTCTGTTGAGGAGATTCCTCTGTAGAATGAGGGGGTAAAGGGGTGTTTCCTTCCATATTTTCTGGAGGAATTCCCTGTAGCCTCCGCGAACGGCGTGGAGGGTCAATGGTGGCAGAGAAGAATCGGCGAAAGAAATCTATGGCCAACTAGCGAAAAGAAACAACACATGCTAGAAAAATATAAGAATCAAAACCAAGCAAACAGGACCTTCTTTTGATGACCGTACTAGTTGGTGATGAAATCCAATGTCGTGTGATCAAGTCCAGAAGGGGCGGGGATAGGGTGGAACAGTTACAATGGCGACCTGCTTAACAGACTTACGCCTTGGTGCAAGCTTCCACGCAGTAATTATGGATTTACCCTCCAAGGAGCCCGAGTGAGTTTGACCAATGTCTGTTCCAGGTACAGTGCGACTTCCCGTCACCGTCACCTTGTGTAAGACCCTAAATATTATGGCCACTAAGGTTACCAATTCGCAGTCAGCCCCTAGGCAGGAACAGTCGACAGTCCGATCGGAATGTACAGGCAGGGTATCAAGCCCAAAATCAACTAGAAGGCTTCCACGTAGCAATTGTGTATTTACCTCAAAGTGACCCCCATAATACGATTCAACCACCACAATCAGTTAAACCACGGAGGGTTAGTCCCCGTAGCTTACCCGAATGTGACCTCGTGCGTTACCCATGTGTGAGAGGGGGGCCCCAGGCAGACTTATACGATAACTGGATTTACTCTCCCTAACTCAGGATGCTATTGTTTGTTTTAGAAACTTTGGAGAGTTATGCTCACATCCTAATCCAAAGTACTAAACCTATTCTACTGTTGGTGGAGGTTCCTAGCAAAGAAAAATTTCTAGATAATTTTTAATTAGCGTTGATATTTATGGTTGTTCTTTGCGCAAAAGGGGTGTATGGAAGTGAAACCAATGGAATTATGAATCAGACCCAAAGAATGCATCGAACATGATAAGTAGTCATTTCCTTTCGATGAACGTCTATCTAAGGGAGAGAGAGAGTTCTTTTCACTAACAAGCACAACTACGGAGTGTCCTCAAACAATTCTTTTCTCAATCAAATCCTGATGTAATGCAAAAACTTTTAAAATGCCTTCTAATATGCACAATCAATCATGGAGATGATTTTTATTGTTCGTATATGAGTTAAATATCAATTCAACACAATGCTTGTCTTGCTAATTGTCTTTATATGAATGAAAATCAAACTAGCACAAGCTACAGTCATACAAACAATGCACCCTCTCGTTGCAATCAAAATGAAAAAGCGAAAACGAAACAATCAAAGAGAAAGCAAGAATTCACACCCAAAAAGAAAAAGTTGAAGAACAATGACCTTAACTGAAATCAATATAAAGAGGTTTGTAGGCCTTTGATGACTTTCACCAAGATTTTTACTCAACTGATGAGGAGAGAAGAACAAAGCATAGGTTTCGAATTTCACTCAATAGGAAAAACTCAATGAGAATGGTGAAGAAGGCTACAAGATCCAAACAGTAAGGTGCTTATTCTTCAATCAAAAGACAGATGTCAAGACTGAAAAGGAGGAAAAATTGACTCACTAGATCACTCAGCAAAAAAGACACAGAGGCAAACCCTGAAAAAGGCAGTTTTGGAGGGTAATTGGGCCAAAAAGAGGCTGGCGCTCTGTTGCCAAGGGAAAGGAGCGTTATAGAGCTCTGTGCTAAGGTATTAAGAGCGTTGACACTCTGTCAACACTAGGTTAGGGGTGCCAAGGTCTGAAAACTCCAGAAATGTCAAAAAATTCCAAAAATTGGGATTCAAACTTGACAAGTATGATGAGTGTGACAAGGTAAGGAGCCAATCAGCTCATGAAACCAATCAAAAGAGGAGTGAACCAGGTCTGAAACAATCAAGGGACAGAACTAGGTCAAATGAGGAGGAATATAAACAAGAGGTTTCGATTCAAGGCTATCTCCCCAGTGGAGTCGCCAGTTTTTATTGTAGGAAAATCTCCCTGCGGACAGGTAGATCACCTCTAAGGCTTGACCTTAACCCTAGACAGAAAAATGCTTAACGTGGACACTGAATTCCTTTCAAATCTATCTAAACTAATACATGAGAAGGAAGGATAACAGAAGTACCTCTTAATCAACGTTTGTCCTTGCACGCTCCGAGTTGCGCTCCAGTCCTCTACTCCTTGTTGAGTTCTGCAGACAAACAAGATACAACCACTTCCTACTCTATTGATATTAGCTTGAAAACAGATCTATCAATTAATGATAAGTTCATGTAACATCAGGCACAAACTAGAAAGAAATAGGCCAAGCATGTCATATTAATGAGAATAACGGCAGCAGTGCTTACAATTGTAGATGTGAATGCGACAGCTTCGTCAAGTCCTCTTCATCTAACCCTTGCTCGAAAGATCCACAACCTGGTTGACAACAGCTTCACTGATCACTTCTCCTTTGGCTGACTGTGTGTTTCCTATGAGATCATAGGTTTCATGCTAGCAGTTCCTCCCCTTACTTATGAGATCATAAGTTTGGTATCCCCTTTCCACCATCATAGATCTTGCTTATATAGGTTGGGAGGGGCTTAACCTCTTGAGTTATGTTTAGAACAAGTTGGGAACCTCCTCCTTAGATCAGGGATCTGTTGATGGAACCAAGAATTCGAGTACAACTGCCTCCTAATCTCGAAATATCTCTTCCTTATTCTCCTCACCGGGCTAACAACTGACCCAGATTAGGAAGCACTCCTTCAAAAGGGGTATCAGAGCGCTAGAACGCTCCCAGAGAGGCTTAAGGGGAGCGACAATGCTCCAAAAGTGGGCAGCGCTCCTGCAGAGGGGTAAAGGAGCGTTATAACACTCCTTGAGGCCTTATAGGGGAGCGCCAGTGCTCCTAAGGCTGTTTTAGGGGAGCGTTCTCCCTCAAAACTCTTGATTGGAAGCCCTTTTCAGGTGTTAAGAGATGTTTGACTCCAATGAACCAGTTCTCCTTCTTCAAACCAAGTACATAAGATGTTTTAAGTGACTCCTTAGTGTCGTCATCATGGCAGTATGATTCAACAACGTTTGCGACACTTGTAACCAACTTGCGACACTTGCGAAAGTTGTAAGGAAGTTGCGACACTTACGCCAATTGAGAGGAATATGTGACACTTATCCAATTGAGTGATTTTGATGTGTAACAGCTTGAATTAAAGGAAAAGAACTATTATTTTTCCAACCATAGGCCCAATTTTCATATGTGCATATTTACACTTCTAGTCAATTGGATCTCTCGAGAAAGGGGTTTGTTAAGCTCGGGAGAGGTAGTTTGAAGGTGTGCAAAACCTTGGCAAGATGTGCAATGATTAAGAACTCCTTAAGTTCTAAACTTTTGTGAGAAGCACAAGAAGTATCCCCACACATCATTTGAAGTATTTGCAAGATCATGAGGTATAACGCTTGTAGAATACAACTGAGGGTTGTACCCTTCCGACCTTTCACCTGTGTGACCAAGGGCTCATGCCCACAGCCTTTAAAAACTCCCAGCCAAGAGATAATTGTGTAGCCCACGAGGATTTTTGGAGAACCCATATGAATAAGGTCTAGGAACCTTGCGTTAGTTCGAATGGTGCTAAATTTTTATTAGCTTTGCAGCTCTGGGCGTTCAGAACTCTGAAATGTCACAAATTCACAACTGCCAAAACCTATGAATATCAGAGTCACGAAAATGTTGTGTTTCATTGATCTGTGGAGTCTGCTGGGAACCCTTCTTGACCATCTGGTCAAATAGTGGAGGTTTTCGCGTATGGTACTTTAGTGAAGTCCCACTTCATGAGAATAGAGTTGTTGTAGCATCAAAAACTATGAACATCAGATTCATAAATTAATGAGAGCCATCGATATGGAGGAGCTTCATGACCACTCATGACTGTGGGATCTACTCCATGGTCAATTCAACTTTGACCTACTCTGGGAGTAAGGAAAGGATTACACCATGAAACCCCCGAATGTCGAATTTACGAAGTGACGTGGACCGTCAATCCTTGGATCTCTCGAGATCCTTCTCAACCATCAATTTAAGGAATTTGTTGAGAACCCCTCTTAAATTCCCAACCAAATAGGACATGTCCTAGGAGTGACATGTGCCCCCCCCCCCTTGTCCCCTATAAAATGTTGTCTATTGGACTTGAGTTGT
>ML798388.1:664579-703512 GCA_009831015.1 Picea engelmannii | reverse complement strand
ATTATGCCTATGAGAACTAATAACAAGACTTCAATTTGAATGGATTGAAAGGATACCTAGCAATAATAATTATTGTTTTAATAAAGGATTAAACCCAGTATACGTATATGACCCCTCATGATTAGAGGATTAATGGAAATGGTAAGGTCAATTTACTGACTAAAAATTGTTGTTGGAATAATCCAGTAAGTAAGTAAAAAGGAACCCTATACATTGAGAGAAACCTTCATGAATGTAGAAGTGAATTTACAAAAGAAATTTCAAAAGATCAGGGTTATGCTAATGGAGTGTATATCCATGTTAACTCAAGGGAATGTCTATGCATAAGAATGCATATGGAAAAATATTGAACATGTAAATTAGGTATGTTATAACCTGTGGTGGGTTGTAAGGTACGGTCTACTAATGGACATTTTATATGAGGATGACCTTATGACAATAGGGGTTAACAACAAGAATGAAAATTTTATGATGTTGTGGCCTAATGCCTTAATACAATAAGACTGTAAGGATTAATGAGAGACTGATGCAAAGTCTAATTAAGGAGGTGTCAAAACAACTTTGGATGACCAGTGAATCATATTGACATCCAGAGGTGGTTGGTAGCCATATGGAGATGGCTTGGTGTACTTAGATAGCTATAAGAGGTGTTAGCACTAGAAGTCACCCTCTGATTGCATAGAAGGTAAACCTAGTACCCATTAGGTTATATGTCACTATGAATGAGTTTAAAGAGGTTGAATGGACAAGACTCAAGATAATACCATTTTAACTCAGAAAACTAGACTAGCACGCACAGGCAATTGAGGTCTTTATCAACTTAAGTCAGTAAGTTGTAGTAAAGGTGAGTAGAAGGAAGACTTTGGTGATGAAAGTGCAGAGGTATGCTATGGACATCAGGTTTTCAAGCAACCTAAGGAGGAAAAACATCAAACACAAGATCCTCTTAGATTCGAAGTTTCAGGAAACTAAAGAACATCATAACAACATTGTAATCAAATGTCCATCACAATACAATTATAACAATCCATGTGAATCCTTCAATCATGGACACTTCAGTATCAGAGGAAAATAAGATGAAGAATAAATCCAACTTATATTAAACAAGAAGTCTCAAATCAAGTTACATAACCAGAGAACCAATATGCTTCATCAAAATTTTACAATGTGGGAGCCTTTCTCAACCGTTCGACCTTAACAAAATATCAAAACTACATATTTTAACTTAGACTGACTACAACCACCATTGGAGCGATCAAGTCATACATTCAAGGATTGACTTCTGCACCTTCTCTGCAAACTATGCATGCAGTCTTCTGTCAGACGCGAGCTCAGATCTACCAGTCCTTTTTGAATTTCCATTTATGGGGGGAGACAATGTCTCAACCACCTCCCTCTATTTTATTAACTACCTTCATCAATATCAAGACGGGAAGATTCAACTCGACACCTTGAAAATGTGTTGGCCTCACTTTGATCTTTTCCACCTGCATTCGTTGGACCTTTGCAGAGCGGACTGGTAGGTGGACATGGAGGAGGATGATGGTGAGTGAGCGAGGTGCTTGGCATAAACTTACAGGATTCAATGAGTGAGAAATGTTCATGTGGAAGGACACGACTGGACAGAGGTGACCAGGACTGTGTGAGTGTGGGTACTCGGGGGATGAGGTGTAAAGGCGTGAGGACAATGTGGCAAGGGTAGAGGATGCAGTGGCAGAGAAGAGTGGTAGGTCAGGGGGTACATGACAATAACAAAGGTGACATGGAGTGTGAGTGGAGGACAGATGTCGAGAGGTGAGAGAGGGAGAAATGACAGCGGGGAAGGGACATGCATGTGGTTGGGAGAGTGGAGGACATGTGTCAGCGGGAGCGTGGGTGGTATGGAAAGGTGGTCTAGTGGTTAGCTCGAAGGGGGGGGTAGGCAGTAAGTGGTAAAGCGTGGGGGGTCCGAGTTGCTATGGAGGCAAAACAATAGTGGGGGCCCCACGCCAGGAAACCACCAACTCAGAACCCCCCCCCACCCCTCGGTTAAAGGAAGAAAGATCGAGGGGGGGGTCCGATATTGGATGTGGATCGTAGATCTGAGCGCGCCATGCTCAATCGCTAATATCTACATTCTCCTTGGCACAATGCACCAAGGCCATTAAATAGCCAAAAAACTTAGGATAAAAGAATAATATGGGTCCCTCTAGGACCATTTTTCTTGATTTTTTCACCAAGTTATTTCCTAAGGAAAAACCCCACTTTATCAACAACTTGTGATAACATAGGCTCCATGGGGGATAGAGACCTCCCTATGAGGTTCTAAGAACTTCAGTATTTCCAGTGCCTTATCTTAGGGCTATGGGGTCAGTTATTAAAACAAAAAGAAGAATGATATTTACAATGGCATGAAAAGCCACTCATGGCTCAAGAAAAGTACTTTTTCAGAAAATGCTCATTTACAGGGCCACCAAAAACTTCAGCATCCTCCAAATTCTACAACCTGTAAGTATTATTTGAAAATACTTCAGAGATTTTGAATGGCCCAATACACAAGGCTTCGAATTTACCATGCTTTCCTTTTTCATGCTTGGGTGCATCCCATTTGAGTACTAAATCTCCCAGCTAGAAATCCTCTTTACTTACCTTCCTGTCAAAATCTTTCTTGATCTTCTGTTGATGGTCATGTGCTTTGTCCAATAATTGTTCTCTAGTCTCCTGCACTTCTTCCAGCTATTGTATTCTTTTGATTATATCATCAGGTTCTCCTTGGCAGTCTTGGAAGAATTTTTCCACAGGAAAGGCAAGTTGTGAAGGAAAAATGGCCTCAACTCCATACACAAGCTGAAAAGGAGAGACACCAAGAGACCACTTTGTTTTCACTCTATCATCCCACAAAGTAAATTTGAGCTTTGAATCCCATGCTTTCTTGTTGTCCTCCAACAATATTTTGATGATATTTATGAGGCTCTTGTTAGAGGACTCTACCAGTCCATTCCCTTGAGGTTAGTAAGGAGTAGAGTGAATCAATGTGATTCCAAAGTGCTCAGAGAACTGGATCAATGGTTCATCCTTGAAGGATGCAACATTATCAATAACAATTTTGTTCGAACAACCAAATCTCGCCATAATATCCTCAAGAAAACCAATGATTATCATGTGGGAAGCACTCCTTGTGGGGATGGCTTCTATCCATTTGGTAAATTAATCCATGGCATTCAAGATCCACCTATGCTGACCACTTGAAGAAAGATGAATTTCCCCAATAAAAGCTAGGCCCCACTGCTAAAAGGGTCTTGAAGCTACCACAAGCTTCAATGGAAAAGACTTGAGTTGCTGCTTTCCAGAGAATTTTTGAAACTTAACACAAGACTTGATCTTTTCAAAAACATCGATGAATAGACTAGGCCAGAAATACCCAGCCCTAAGAATATTATAGGATGTGGTTCTCCAGAAGTCATGCCCCCCACATAAACTGTCATGAAAATCAGACATAATGTTTTGGGCCTCCTGTGGGTCTAAACATCACAAAAGTACTCCCAGAGGGTCTTTCCAATACAAGACTTGATCAATAAGACATTATCTAATTGATTTAATCTTTAAATCCCTTACCTTGTTCTTGTCCATACCATCAAGAGGCTGCAACTTTTGTAGAAAAAATATAATTTCCTTGTACCAAGCACATTCTTCCAATGGGGGCCAGAATTGAGAACCTTTATCAGACAACTCATCTTGCTGATTTTATGAGCAATTGTTGATGAAATTAACCCCCAAAGCTTTGAAATTAGATTCAACTAGTAGCCTAGATAAACCTTTTCCTTTAACCAATTTGGTGGGTTTTACTTCAAGATCAAATTCAAGGATTTTGGCAATCCACTTGCTCCTTCTTCCGTCTATGTCGGGATGAATGAGAATCTCCTTCACAAAAGTTGAAGAGACATATGCAATGATATTTAGTGAAGAATATACACCCTGAAATCCTTGACAGATTTAACCAAAGCATATGCCTGCTTTTCCATGATGTCATATTTTAGTTCAGCATATCTCAATGCCCTACTGAAAAAGGCAATGGACTGCTCTAACCCTTCAACATTTTTCTGCAATAAAACAACTGCTATTGTATCATATGAAGCGAAGGAAAAAATCAGAAAATACTTGGAGTAGTCAGGACTGATGAGCACAGGTTCTTCAGTCAAGGCCTTCTTTATTTTATCGAAAGAATTACAAGATTCAACAGTCCATTTGATTTCATTTCCTTTCCTCAACATGGTTGTAATATACTTTACTATTTCAGCAAAATTGGAAACAAACATTCTCAGAAAATTAATTTTCCCCAAGAAAGACTGAACTTTTTTATTGGATCTAGGGGGTGCCAAGATTTGGATAGTTTCTACCCTACTTGAATCAATCCTCACCCCTTCAGCTAACACAATGTGCCCCAACAACTTTCCCTCTTGCATGGAAAATAAAGAATTCTTAGGATTTAGGGAGAGACCAAACCTTTTTCATTTCAAGAAAACCCTTCTCAGATGATCATAATGCTCTTTATCAGATTGTGAGAACATTGTTATGTCATCCATATAGATGAATACACACTTGTCCTTTTCTCCAACAAAGGCGATGTCCATGGCTCCCTGAAATTTCTCCCTTGCTTTCATCAATCCGAAGGGCATCTTAGCATACATAAATGTACCCCAAGGAGTAGTGAAGGTTGTCTTCTCTCTGTCTTCAAGCAGGATAAAGATCTGATTGTAGCCAGAAAATCCATCAATCATGGAGATCCTAGATGCACCTGTCACCCTCGGTAATATGTGCTCCATATTTTGCAAGGGGTAATTATCCTTCTTAGAGATTTTGTTCAGGTTTCGGAAATCAACACAAATTCTGATTTCTCCATTCTTATTTCTCATTGGGACTAGGATGGCTACCCATTTCAAATACCTCAAAGGAATGATAATCTTGGCATCCAATTTTTTTTTTACCTCTTTCTCCATAATAGGCAACATCATAGGATTTATTTGTCTCAAATTCTGCCTAATTGTTTTGGCCTCTTCCTTCAATGGGATCTTGTGTTCAATGACACTTGTTTCATATGTTCTGAGATCTTCATATGTCTAGGAAAAAACATCAGCAAATTCTCTTAACAATTCATCATATTCATCTCTTTGTTCCCCTGACAAGCTGCTTGACAACTTGACAAATTTTGGATCCTTATCTATACCAATATTGCACTCAGTTACATCAACATCATCAGTTGAACCTTTACCCTTCACTACCACATAATTCCTATCAAAAAGTCTTTCCAAAGGAACTATTCCCTTCGGAATATGATTGCTAGGCAGCTGAATAATATGATGATTAGCAATTTTGTTTAGAAAAACATCAGCATGAGGATTACTTTCAGAATCATGATCTTCATCAATATGTAATGCAGAAAACTCATCAACGGTATCAAGGCATCTTTTGATCTCAAGATCATCCTCAAAAAATTTCCAATTATTGACATTGTCAAGTATAGAGGGTCTATATTTCACTTCTACTGCATACTTGAGTTTAGGTGGCAAAGGGACTCTAAAATTACGTGCTGAAATAACCAAATAATCATCCATGTCATTATCTTCTATTGGAATAAATAAAATGTTGAAAGCTAAGAAAAAACTATCGACTAGGTCCCACACTTCATTTTATAAGTTCTTAGCCTAGGGTTCTTAGCTTGATAGAGATTTTTGATCTGATGGAAAATTACTTCATCATCCCCAAACACTAATATCTCTTCAATTTCCATGTCTTTTGCATCACTCAAACCCAAAACAAGAGCTTCATACTCTACTACATTATTGGTAGCTTCAAATTCTAACTTGTAGGACAAAGATATAGTCTCTTGAGTAGGTGAAACAAAGACCACTCTAGCACCAACACCTTCCCTAGAAGAGGCTTCGTCAAAGAACATCTTCCAAACAGGAGTGATTGGAGGAGAATATTCACAAAAAGTAATGGACCTTTTTTAAATTTCCAAAGGAGGTTCAAGAGCATTAGTGAGCTGCAATATATTGGATCCCAAATCAGTATCAAGTGAAAATATAAGATGGTTGGTGGGATTTGCTTCATCACTAATAATGTAGGCCAACTAAGATTCCCTGTAAAGTCTTCTATGATCCCCCCCAAACATAGGAATGGTAGCATATGTGAGGTCCATCTGCAAGTTTCCCCCAAGTATTTTTATTGAAGATCTTGACAAGAGAATGCCAAACTTGGGGGGAACATCAGGCACCACGATTTTCATGACCGCACTTTTCATGGGAAATTGAAACAAGGCCACAACCAGATCTTTGATGACCCCAAGACACTTCACTTTCCTAGAGTCAAAATAATATAATTCATGGTAAGTCTTTATGATTTCTAATCCCAACTCATTCATGACAGTTTTGGGAATGATATTATGAGATGCCCCTGAGTCCATCAAATAGTTATACAACACCTTGTCATGTATGTTCAGTGATGTATAGAAGGGAGGGGATGGATCATCTTTATCTTCTATCAAAGGACCTAAGATGACTGTTGGATTTTCAACTTGAATATTTACTAAATCAATGTCATTTGAGGAGGGTTGGGGTTGCAACATTTTGGAAAGATATTCTTTAAATTATGCATTTTTTATCAACTCCAAAAAAGGTACAAGGATCCTAATTTTTTGAATATCATGCTCAAATATAAAAGAGGAAGGAATCTTTAAAATCTCCTGCACTTCTGGGACAGGGATTTTGACCACTGGTGGGGGGTTCTGTGCCTTCTTATCTTTGCTACTGTCTGCTACATCTTTAGCAGGATTCTCTTCTTTGGTAGGCTGATCAAGAATGTCAGACTTCCCTTCTTTATTTTTGGAACTGAGGTTATATTTATTTGGAATGCTACTGGTTTTCACCCCCTTACTCATCTCATTCAGTTGGTTGTCCATGAGAGACTCCTCGTATGCATAATGGGTTAGATGGGGAAATGAGGAAGTGTCTCCAAGATAATGAAATTCAGGGTCAACCTCTTCTTCCTCTCCTTATTCATCAGTAACAAGGTTATTTGGGAGAGGGGCATGGATTCTCTAATCATCCCTATCCATGTTTCTTTGATCTCTTTGGATAATCTGAGGGGTGTTATTTGGTCTTCTGAAGTTACCCCTATTTTCAGCATTAGGGGGATTTCTATAATTTTTCTTTCCTTCTGGTTTTAATATTTACACCTCAACAGAAAGTGAATTTAGTAGCTTGGTCAATTCATCTACTTTAGGGTGGGAAGTAGAGGAACCAGAGGTTGAAGCTTCATACCTCCCCTTTCCTCTGTCTCTATCAGCCTTACTCCTAATTTTTTCAACTCTAATATATTGGAATCCACTTCCAGGGCTGCATCTTACATATGATCCAAGGCATAAGCTCTTATTTCTCTTAATAGGAGGAAGAAATCAGGGTTGAAAGCACTAGAATAAGTAATTTTGGCAGATGTTTCTGTAGGTTTAATATCAACAGGAATCTTATTATACATTTTATTAAACCTCTTTGAAAAGTCAGAAACAGATTCCCCTTCTCCTTTCTTAAGTGATCCAAACTATGTAATATAGTAAAGGAAATCTTTTTTATCCCCCCAATGTGTCAAGAATGAATAATATAGGGCTTCAATCCCATCAATATATCCAGGAGCCAAGGCCCTAAGCCATTTCCTAGCCTCTCCATCAAGGCTATAAAAAAAAATTAGCATCCATACATCCTCGTTCACAATGACATAATTGTCTGCATAACTATAAAAGGTTACAAGATGCTCCTTTGCAGTTATGACTCCCTCACCCATGAACTTAGGTAATTGTTTAAGGTAGACACCAGTTGGAAGAGTGTTTAGAGGCCGAGGTGGGACAATAGGGGAATATCTATCAACTACTATGGCATCCATTTTGTTCCTAGGGGGATTAGCACCTGCCATTGGGATGTGAACTGGAGGAGAACCATAAGGGGATAGAGTTTGAATAGGGAAGACTGGAACTATGTTTCTGGGAGAAAGGGGAAACAGTTGAGGATTTGGAGAAAAGGCTACAGGGCTCAAGGGAACATAGGTTTCCCCTTCTGTAAATGGAGCAACTCTAATAGGGGGAGGAGTGGGAAAATATATAAGGTCCTGGGTCTAAACCATGATACAACTTTAGGATAATCTGGGGTGTCAAAGATTTCTTCCTCCAATCTGAGACTAGGAGAGGAGAAATTAACAGGAAAACTCCCAAAATTTAAATTTATGGAAACTCCAACAGGTGGTAAAATAAGAGAATGAGAAGTAGCTACTGAAGTTTTTAAAGAAGAATTATGAAAATTACCAGAATCACCAGGTACATTAGTCAAAATCCCCTTTTAAGGGGCCTTTCCTTTTTTGACAATTTTCTCTGGGTCAGCTTTAGGCATTGCTAGAGGAAGTTGTGGAGTAGACCTCGTGTGACTGCCTTTCGGAGCCACAACTAAAACAATGGAGTCACCAGGTGAAAGTTGAAATCTTTGATGTAATGAGTTATAATGCACCTTCAGAACCAGTAAGATTTGTCATTCAATCCCAGGGAAATGTCTTCAATTCATTCCTCGGCAATGACACCAAGACTTTTAGCACTAAAAGTCACCCTTTGATTGCATATAAGGTAAGACTAGTACCCATCAGGTTATATGTCACTATGAATGAGTTTAAAGAGGTTGAATGGATAAGAATCAAGATAATATCGTTTTAACTTAGAAAATTGGACTAGCACCCACAAGGAATGGAGGTCTTGATCAACTTCAGTCAGTAAGTTGTAGTAAAGGTGAGTAGAAGGAAGAATTTGATGAGGAAAGTGCATAGGTCTGCTATGGACATCAGGTTTTCAAGCAGCCTAAGGAGGAAAAAAATCAAACACAAGATCCTCTTAGATTCAAAGTTTTAGGAAACTGAAGAACATCATAACAACATTGTAATCAAACATCAATCAAAATACAGTTATACCAATCCATGTGAATCCTTCAATCATGAGCACTTCAGTATCATAATCAAATAAGATGAAGAAGAAAGTTGACTTATATTAAACAAGAAGTCTCAAATCAAGTTACATAACCAGAGAACCAGTATGCTTCATACAAATTTTACAATGTGGGAGCTTTGCTCAACTGTATGACCTTAAAAAAATATCAAAACTACATATTTATACTTCGACTGACTACAACCACCAGAGGAGCGATCGAGTCTTCAAGTCTTGACTTTTGCGTATTCTCTACAGACTGTGCATGTAGTCTTCTGTCAGACACGAGCTTAGATCTGCCAGTCCTTTTTGAATTTCCATTTATGGGGGGAGACGATGTCTCAAYCACCTCCCTCTCTTTCATTAACTACCTTCATCGGGATCAGGATGGGAAGAGTCAACTCAGCACCTTGAAAACTTGTTGGCCTCACTCTGATATTTTCCACCTACGTCTATTGGACCTTTGTAGAGCGGACTGGCAGGCAGACATGGAGGAGGATGATGGTGAGTGGGCAAGGTGGTTGGCACAAACTCCCAGGCTGAAACGAGTGAGAAACGACCATGTGGAAGGACGCGGATGGAGAGTAGTGTTTGGGACTGCGTGAGCGCGAGTACTCGGGGGATGAGGTGTAAAGGCGCAAGGGCGATGTGGCAAGGGGAGAGGATACAGTGGAAAATCGGAGTGGTAGGTCAGGTGGTACACAAAAATAACAGAGGTGACATGGAGTGTGGGTGTAGGACATATGTCGGGAGGTGAGAGGGGGAGAAATGACAGCGGGGAAGGGATAGGCATGTGTTCTGGTGAGTGGATGACAGGTTTCAGTGGGAGCGCGGGCGGTATGGAAAGGCAGTCTGGTGGTTATCTTGGAGGGGGGGGGTAGGCAGTAAGCGGTAAAGCACGTAGAAGCAGGGGGGGTCTGAATTGTTATGGAGGCGACACGATAGTGGGGGGCCCACACCAGGAAACCACCAACTTGGACCCCCCCCCCCGTTAAAGGAATAAAGGTCTGGGGGGTCCGATATTGGATGTAGACCATAGATCTRAGCGCGCCATGCTCAACCATTGAGATCTGCACACGCCTTGGCACAACATGCCAAGGMCATCAAATCACCAAAAAACTTAGGATAAAAGAAAATTATGGGTCACGCTAGGACCCTTTTTCTTGATTTTTTCACCAAGGAGTTATTTCCTAATGAAAAAACATGTTTTATCAACAACTTGTGGTAACAAGAGGGATTTAGGAAAAGATTCTCTTGTAGAGTTCCATGACCAAGAGTGAATTGAGGCATGAAGAAGAGACTAGAAGTGGTTATCTTACTTCATTGAGTGATATAATAACAAACCATCTGAATTCTTAATTATGGAAGGTTTTTATAGTAGAAAGGAAAAATGTGACCATTGTTGGTTACTTCCATATAGAAGGGGAAACATTAGTATGAATTATGACTCTGAGACTAGTCATATGTTTGACTGTAATCTCTCACTAAAGAACACTAATATTTAAACTAAAATAGCAATGTGAATGGATGAGGTAAAAAGGTGCAAGAAATGCACCTACATATATACAAATATATGCTTAAAAGGATAATATGAATGCAAGATCTCAACTGAGAGAACAACTCAATGATGAGTATCCCTATGAGACTTATCATAAGAATGATTGGAAGACCCTTGGGATAAGGATCTGGAAGTCTTACATGTCCATGTGTATGAATGACATGGGAAAAGGTGCAAGAAATGAGATTGCATGCTGAATGTTTGGCTATGTCGGTATATGCTTGAGTGCATTAATTTAATGCATTGTGATGTTGCTTGATATGAAAACTAATATTAAGACCATGTAGATATGAATGATATTAAATTCGCAAGTGATGCACATATAATATGTATGAGAATAAGTATACTAAAGGCATGATGTGACTGCCTAAATGAGTGAAATGTAAGGCAAGGACTACACTTGCGAAGATTGAATGAATACCATGGATGCATGGTTGAATCTATTCCGAGGAGTCATGAAAGTTTGGTTTTGAATGATAGCTTGAGGGAAATGTGTTCCATTTCCTCAGAAAAGGCTAGTATAAATAGATGAAAGAGTAAATGAGAAAGGATTCTCTATTGTCGTGACAAAAGGAAACATGATTAAGCCATTGAGGACTACATGAGAAAATTTGTGAACAATCATAAGTTAAATTATTTATGATTATGCATGTGGTTAAGTGCATCATGGATGTAAGTTAACAAAACAAGGAATATGTGTGGAAAAATAATCTGTATGCATAACAAAGATGCATGTTTATATTCCTTATGGAATATTTGGTAGACAACTGAAGTTAACTCAAGGTTGAGGCCATCACAGATAGAGGAAGATATGAAATAAGGAAGTTGCATGCTGTAGGACTTCCCTTTAGAGAAATTGTGTGAAGACTCTGTCAGGATAACAAAGTCACAACCTTAATGATTGTTGAGAATTGAGCAGTGGGTTTCAAGCATATATATATATATATATATATATATAATAATTTTGTATTACATTTTAAAACATCATGCATGAATGGAGGACTAACAAATGAATGTTGACCATTATGATAATTGAATGGTAATGTGTAGAACGCACAAGTTCATGATTCATTATGAATAAAAAATTTCTATTGAATCATTCTTATGTATCCAAAAGGTTAGGGTGAGTCTAACCAAGGCTGCTCATAGAAAAGAGGAGGAAGATCCCAACAAGGAGTAAATTGCAAAAGCAAAGAAGGGGAAAAGGGGGAATACTTTTCTCACATTAAAAAAAAAAATACTTTGAATTTCTTACAAAGTTGTAGGTCTTAAAAGAGAAGTTGTGGAAACCAGTGCAGCTAGTAAAAGGAAAATAAACCCTTGAGAATGGTTAAATCAATAGGCTTGGATGAGCCATGTTAAGTAAAGCTAGTAAGGCCTTGGAGTATCTCAAATGGACTCAAAGTCCCAAACTGTGTAGGAGGAGTTGGAAAGGGGGTTGAGCCCTTAACTCCTTTCTTGTTGTAAATTATATTTTCTCTAGAATGAGAAATTGGTGTGCTGACAAAAGTAAATTGTTTTACACCATAGTGATGATGGTTGTATGAATGTAGAAACAATTAAGAATTGTTTGTGTTTCACTCATGAAAACATTAAGGATAATGGGATGAAGTGTCTATCYGAAAATGTTTTATTGACTAAAATGCTATGATACATGCATTTTTATTTTACCTAAAAAATGATATATTTATGATGTATGACATGTGTAGAAAGTAATTGGAGGTGTTGAGAAAKACAGTTKCCAATGATGGACAACCTCAAGCAAAGGATAAATATAAGAAGTTTGTTGTTAAAATATTGGTGAAGGGACTTTAGAAGTCCCCACAAAGAACCATTGATGAGGTAATATTAGAGAGGGTGCTAGCAGCCAAAGTAKGTATAAAAATTTTCATACCTATGTGGCATAAAGTATGAAGGAATTTGATAGGAAACCCTTCTAAAAATATTTCATTATCTTAAATATATGCAAATAATTGTGAGTAGTTGATGTATTCTATTGCTACCCAAGCGGGGTAATATTTAGGAAAGAAGAACTTGAATAATAGAGAGAGGAAGTCTATTCCAACCAAAGATGAGTTATAATCCTTGCAAGAAAATGCAGGAGTAAAGAGTACCATGGGTATGATAACCAATCTAGGGAGATTGAGAACAAAGGTGCTCATAGTTAGCACATTGCATGAAATTGCTTCGAGGAAATCCATGTTTGCATAAAGGGTAGACAATGGATTTTCCATTTAGGAAGGAGGACCTTCCAATATTTTACTTACATTGTATAGGTACTAAAGAAAAGAAAATTTGGGTGGCCATGAGTGTTGGAACCCTTGTTACTAATGAAGGAAGAATGCTTGGGTGCATTCAAGAGAAACTTATAGTTTCATATGTGTTGATTTGGGATCAGGATCATCCTGTAGTAGGAAGTACAGTCATGCTGCAATAATGAACGAGAATGAATAATCCCTATGGTGAAGAGGTTGGTTAAGATCCAACACACCATGGCAAAGTGCTTGTCATAAAGTGTGGAAAACTTGAAATCAATGCAAGGGTGCATTGGGTGTGGATGTGACCATGAATAATAGCACACTAATTAAAGACATTTGATATTTGAATTGCATTTGGGAAATTTAGTATGTTGAAAGGATGTATACATAAATAATAATATTTCATTTTTCTTTGTATCCTTGAATAGATGAAAATAACTTGGACTATTAGTATGTACAGTTTTGAGAATAAAGTGTGCATGAAAACTAACAATTTGTTTAGCTGAGGAATGTTGAATTTGCAGGAAGAAAGGGTCTTGGATATGGCAGTGTTGTAAGACTTAAGGAAGACCAATTTCCTATTGAGATAGACTACTATGGGAAGAAAAATCCCATACTTGTGAATCTGATTCCTGTTTGGAACAGATCTAAAAAACAAATCATGGAATTTGGAAATCTGTGGGTGACAGATTTGCAAGAAAATTTTGAATTTGAAATTGATGATAATATCTCATAATTTATGTATACCTATGATACAGGTGAGACGAAAAATATTTTCCTAGGGAGGATAGGTGAAGGATGTCAAGATGGAAAGCATGAAAAAGGCTATTGTTGAGACATGAGGATCTTGTGGTAAGCCATGGTCACCCTAGAATATGTTGTGTCACGGAAACACAAACCAAAGGGATTCCTCGGCAGAGAAAGTTTGAGGGATGCCTCAACTGTAAGTCTCAAAAAAGTATTTATAACTCTTCCTTTGCGATAAATCCTTGTCAAGGTGAGATGGATCGCCTGAGGGACTGTATAGCGGAGAAGGGGATGCCTGAGCTTGGGACTGGAGGGTGAGTGACCACAAGGAAGAGGAGACATTGATAATTCTTATAAACTATTGATTGGGATCATGCACACAATGGGTGTGTCCAGGAAAAACAGTGAGCCAAGATAAAAAGACATCCATGCATATGAAGATCCACAAAAAGCATAGATAAGTATTGTTCTATATTATGAAAAATTTCCTCTTGAATTTTGCACAACAATAAAATGTTTTCGCAACAAAATTGTGATTTATATGCTTGTTGTCCAATATTATTCAAGGAATGTAATGAAGACCAAGAGTCTGGAAAGACCTAACCAAGAAACAGGATCAAGATTTCTGAAGAAGATGAATGACAAAGGCATGGCAGGTGTTACTAAGAAAGAACACCAAGGACGATGTTGCTTTTAAGGGGGAGGGGATTGTAATACCCCAGTTTCCCCCATCTTGTAATTAATCATTAATTAGGATTACCATGATATGGCATGTGAATGATGTAAATGTATTTTGTTTATATTTACAACAAGTAACTGTGAGGGTGAAGCCTTGAAGTACTGGCCATGATATCACTAGAGGAAAGAGTGAGAAAACTATGGAGAGGGTTCATTATGTAAAAATTACCCCAAATTCTCCTTGTTAAAAATAATAAGCCTCATCTAGATTATAAGGAAAAATCAGTTAATGAAATAAGGATTTGTGGATGAACTATCAACCACCCCAATGAATGGAATCCTGGAGGGTCTAACTAGGGAGACAAAAAACTGTCAGCCTGAAGTATCACAAGGTGCAATTTTCTTGCAAGCCCAGACTGACCCAAGTTTCATTTTATAGAAGGAACAAGACAGGTTGATAACCTTCCCAAGGAGGATAAAGGCGAGGGAGAATAGAGGTGAATACAGACAAGAAGGAGACACACTGAGGAAAAGGCATGACCGAGGATATGCAGAAGAAAACAGGAAGAGCAAGTAAGGCTCTGCAGCTGAGAAGAAGAACTGGAAACTTGATAAGTTGTTCTGGTTACTGGATAGAACAAGAGAAAGGATCTCTAAGAATTTGCAGAATACATAACTTAAGAAAAAGTTCGCAAGATTGATTCTAAGGGAGCATCTCATTGTAGAGTCTGTGACAAAGAGAGAGAACCTCTGAGGGATATGTCAGAAATTCCCTAGCGATATCATGGCTTGGCACAGGGGTGACCAGATTGCTAAGAATGAATGCCTCTAAGCCTAGGGTTAGGTGGAAAGGATAACACCCACAGTCAGTTGGTTGGATGCATTTTTTAATAGGTAAGTGTTATCATACCCTACAAAGTTGAATTGTGACAATAAAATAAGGTTGAATATACTGTGAATGTTTCAAGGATGCGCATGTTTGTTTGATGACTTTACTTTTTTTCTCTTCATTTCTCTTAGTCGTTCATTTAATAAATTAAGGACCTATATGGTCTAATATGATTTGTAAACGTAATTACTAGAGCCTCCTGTAGTAGCTCAGATTAAAAGAAAAGAATTGTGATTTTTCCAACCATAGGCCCAATTTTCATATGTGCATATTTACACTTCCAATCATTTGGATCTTCTTAGAAAGGGGTTTGTTAAGCTCGGGAGAGGAAGTGAAAAGGTGCACAGAACCTTGGAAATATGTGCATGGATTAGGAACTCCTTAAAGTATAAAATTCTAGGAGAAGCACAAGGAGTATTCTTGCACCTCATATGAAGTATTTGCAAGCTTAGGAGGTATAACTCTTGTAGAATTCAAACAAGGGTTGTACCCTTCCGAGATTTCACCTATGTGACCAAGGGCTCGTGCCCATGAACTTAACAAATTCCTAGCCAAGAGTTAAGCATGTGGCCCATTAGGATTTTTGGAGGACCCATATGAGTAAGGTCTGGGAACCTTGCACTAGTCCGAATGGTGCTAAATTCTTATTAGCTTCGGACCTTCGGAGCTTGGAACTCTAGAATGTCACAACTTCACAACTGCCAAAACATTTGAATGAAGGAGTCATGAAATTTTGTGATTCGTTGATCTGGGGAGTCTGTTAGGGACCTTTCTTGACCATCTGATCAACCATTGGAAGATTTCTCTTATTGTACTTTAGCAAAGTCACACTTTGGGAGAATGGGGTTATTGTAGCATCAAAAAATTTGAACGTTGGAGTCACAAATCAACGAGATCCATTGATATGGAGGAGCTTCAGGACCACTTTTGACCATTGGATCTACTTCAGGGTCAATTCGACTTTGACCTACTTCAGGAGTAAGGAGAGGATTACACCATGAAACCATCGAATGTTGAGTTTACAAAGTGACATGGATGGTAGATCCTCAGATCCCTCGGGATACTTCTCAACCATCGATTTAAGGAATCTGTTGAGAACCCCTCTTAACTTCCCAACCAACCAGGGCACGTCGTGGGAGCGACACATGCCCCCCCCATTATACCCTCTCAAATTTCATCTATTGGACCTGAGTCGTTGGATGAGAGGCTACATAGTAGGAAATCCTATAGTCCGAAGACTTGGCACTACAAAGGAACTTGGCAGAGATTATTCAAATCTTGAAGACTCCCAAAGTTGTGCAAGGTGGAGTAAATCTCAATGGTTGACAGGTAGGGGACACATGGCAACATATCCTATAGTTCAGATACTTGGCACTATGGGGGATTCAATATGTGGTGACTTGATAAGCTCTGAGGCCCAGAGTTGCAAAGAAATGAGAGTCATGGATCTATGTATCTACGTGGACAAACCTGGACCATGAGATATGAAGGACGTTAGAAGGCTATTTGTCTGGGGTTGACTTGGCTCACCAACATCATCCAAGGTGACATGGACCCGCAATAAAGGTGCCACATGTCACCAAGATATGGACGTTTTGAAAATTCCCTATGCCTATTAGAGTGTGACATGTGTCACCCCCTGATGAGGGAACATGTCACCCTTGGCCCTTGCTACGTTTCAACCCCTGGTACATGCTCACCTGGCCAAAGTGGTTGTTGAAGTGACCGAGAGTCTGGGACTTCGGGACTCTAGAAGATTTGAGGTGTAGTATCGTAGAGAGACCGAATGACCCCAAGGCCAGAGTTACGTTGCAAGCTTACAAGACTTCAAGATTTTTGGACTCTGGGAGGTTTTGTGCATAGACAAAGAAAAAGGGGGGCTCAATGTCGAAGCACCAAATGCCAAATTATTCTTAGGCATATCCCTTAATGAGGAGGAAGATCCATTATCACATTTAATGGTGGATGGATCTCCACCATAGATACAAGAGCGTTGGGAGCACCGCGACTTTGGGGAATTATAGATGATATGTATGAGATGGAGCCACATGGATTGCACGTGGACCTTCACTAATAAAACCCGAAGAGATTCGGGAGGAAATAACTTGCAAACCGAAACTCAGGTTTTAGTATGATGGTGACCATTAGAAAGATCGTGGTGAGTAGAAGCCAATGGAGATCCCAAAATTAGGATTAGAGATAGTTAAGGAAAATGAAAGTATGATGCCCCACCCCTTAAAAGATTATTTAGGAGTAGGGAGTGTTACAAATTGGTATTAGAGCATGGAAACAACACTTGTCCTACTTGGGCTCATGCACGAGTCGCATTAAAATATTATTAGATAAATTTAAGGGTTAACACCCTACCTTACCCCCCTTCTATAAGAAACTTTTTTGAACCTCTATTGAAGAGAGGAATGAAACCTTCTATTGTTGATAGATGTTTTGGAAATATGCATTGTATGTTGCTAATGTTTCCAAATAAAGAAATTGACTTTACTATGCAATTATGTGTACTGTTGTATAGTCATAAGATTAGGTAACCAAGGTTAAGATGAGCATGTTGAAAATATTACTATCAAACATAAATTATCTGCATAAGTTCCTTGAGTAGAAGGATGCATATTAAAATTCAATTGGGATTTCATCAACGACATTGAATCCTGCTAGTTTGTGGCAGAGGAAGCTTACCATTTCTTTTCGAAAATGATAGCCAATCCTACAGGAGTAGGATCATGTCGATGAGCACTAATAGCAATACTTGGATGTGAATGGATTGAAAGGATCCATAACAGTAATAATTATTATTTTAATAAAGGATTAAACCCAGTATATGTGAATGACCCCTCACGATCAGAGGATTAATGGAAATGGTAAGGTCAATTTACTGACTGAAAATTGTTGCTGGAATAATCTAGTAAGCAAGTAAAAAGGAACCCTATAGATTGAGAGCAACATTTATGAATGTAGAAGTGAATTGACAAGAGAAATTTCAAATGCTCAGGGTTATGCTAATGGACTGTATATCCATGTTAACTCAAGGGCATGTTTATGCATAAGAATGCATATGGAAAAATATTGAACATACAAATTAGGCATGTTATGTGGGTTGTGAGGTATGATATACTAATGGACCTTTTATATGAGGATGACCTTATGAAAATATGGGTTAGCAACAAGAATGAAAATTTGATGATGTTGCATCCTAATGCCTTAATTTGATAGGACTGTAAGGATTAATGACAAACCACAAGGTCTGATTAAGGAGGTGTCAAAACACCTTTGGATGACCAGTGGATTATATTGACATCCAAAGGTGGATGGGATACAAATAGATATGGCTTGGTGTACCTAGATATCTATAAGAGAGAGTTAGAAAAAGATTCCCTTGTAGAGGTTTGTTGGCCAATAATGAATTGAGGCATGAAGAAGAGACTAGAAGTGGTTATCTTACTGCCTTGAGTGATAAAATAACCACCCATCTGAATTCTGAATTATGGAAAGTTTTTATAATAGAAAGTAAAAATGTGGCCCTTGTTGGTTACTGTAATATAGAACAGGAAACATCAAAATGAATTATGACTATGAGACTAGTCATATGTTTGACTAGAATCATTTACTAAAGAACACTAATATTTAAACTAAAATAACAATGTGAATGGATGAGGTAAAAAGGTGAAATAAATGCACCTACATATATAAAAATATATGCTTAAAAGGATCATATGAATGCAAGCTCTCAACTAAGAGAGAGTCTCAGTGATGAGTATCCCTATGAGACTTATCATAAGAATCATTGGAATACTCTTGGGATAAGGATCTGGAAGTCTTACATGTCCATGTGTATGAAGGACATGGGAAAAGGTGCAAGCAATGAGCTTGCATGATGAATGTTTGGCTATGTTGGTATATGCTTGAGTACGTTAATTTAATGCATTGTTAGGTTTCTTGATATGAGAACTGATATTAAGACCAAGTAGATATGAATGATATTAAATGTGCAAGTGATGCACATATAATATGTATGATAATATGTATACTGAAGGCACGATGTGACTGCCTAAATGAGTGAAATGTAAGGCAAGAATTACACTTTCCAATATTGAATGAATACCATGGATGCATGGCCGAATCTATTCTGAGGAGTCATGAAATTTTTGTTTTGAATGATAGCTTGAGGGGAATGTGTTCCATTCCCTTGGGAAAGGCTAGTATAAATAGATGAAAGAGTAAATGAGAAAGGATGCGAAACATGATTAATCCTTTGAGGACTGCATGAGAACAATTGTGAACAATCATAAGTTAAATGATTTATGTTTATGCATGTGGTTAAGTGCTTCATGGATGTAAGTTAAAAAAACAAGGAATATGTGTGGACAAATAATCTGGACGCATAACAAAGATGCATGTTTATATTCCTTATGGAATATTTGGTAAATAACCAAAGATAACTAAAGGTTGAGGCCATCACATATAGAGGAGAATATGCAATAAGAAAGTTTCATGTTGTAGGAGTTCCATGTAGAGGAACTATGTGAAGATTCTGCCGAGATAACAAAGTCACAACCTTAATGCTAGTGAGAATTGAGCAGTGGGTTGCAAACACACACACACACACACACACACACAGAGATATATATATATATATATATATATATATATATAGGAATCATGTATTACATTTTAAAACATCATGCATGAATCGAGGACTAACAAATGAATGTTGACCATTTTGATAACTGAATGGTAATATGTAGAATGCACAAGTTTATGATTCATTATGAACAAAATTTTTCTATTGAAACATGTTGATGTATCGAAAAGGTTAGGGTGAGCCTAACCAAGGCTGCTCAAGGAAAAGAGTAGGAAGATCCCAACAGGGAGTAAATTGCAAAAGAAAAGAAGGGGAAAAGGGGGAATACTTTTCTCAATTAAAAAAAAAAAGAAACTCTGAATTGCTTACAGATTTGTAGGTCTTAAAAGAGCAGTTGTGGAAACTAGTGCAACTAGTAAAAGGAAAATAAACCCTTGAGTATGGTTAAATTAATAGGCTTGGATGAGTCATGTTAAGTAAAGCCAGTACGGCCTTGGAGTAACTCAACTGGACTGGAAGTCCCAGATTGTGTAGGAGGAGTTGGAAAGGGAGGAGAGCCCTTAACTCCTTTCTTTTTGTATATTATATTTTTTCTAGAATGAGAAACCAGTGTGCTGATAAAAGTAAATGTTTTGACACCATAATGATGATGGTTTTATGAATGTAGAAACAATTGAGAATTGTTTGTGTTGCACTCATGAAAACATTAAGGATAATGGAATGAAGTGCCTATCTAAAAAAATTTATTGACTAAAATGTTATGATACATGCATTTTTATTTTACCTAACAACTAATATATTTATGATGTATGACATGTGTACAAAGGAATTGGAGGTGTTGAGAAAGACAATTGTCAATGATGGACAAATTAAAGCAAAGGATAACTATAAGAAGCTTCTTGTTAAAATATTGTTGAAGGGAATTTAGAAATCCCCACAAAGCACCATTGATGAGATAATATTAGAGAGGATGCTAGCAGTGAGAGCAGGTTTAAAGATTTTAATACCTATGTGGCATAAAGTATGAAGGAATTTGATAGGAAACCCTTCTGAAAAAAATACATTGTCTTAAATATATGCAAATAATTGTGAGTGGATGTTGTATGCTATTTCTATCCAAGCGGAGTAAGATTCAGGAAATAAGAACCCGAATAATAGAGCGAGGAATTGTATGAAATCCAAAGATGAGTTATAATCCTTGCAATAAAATGCAGGAGTAAAGAGTACCATGGGTAAAATTACCAATCTAGGGAGATTGGGAATAAAGGTGCTCATAGTTAGCACATTGCATGAAATTGCTTTGAAGAAATGCATGCTTACATAAAGGGAAGAGAATGGATTTTCAAATGAGGAAGGAGGACCTTCCAATATTTTACTTACATTGTATAGGTGTTAAATAAAATAAAATTTGGGTGGCCATGAGTGTTGGAACCATGGTAACTAATGAAGGAAGAATGCTTGGTTGCATTCAAGAGAAACTTATAGTTTCATATGTGCTGATTTGGGATCATGATCAGCCTATAGTAGGAAGTAAATTCTTGCTTCAATAATGAATGAGAATGAATAATCCCTATAGTGAAGAGGTTGGTTAAGATCCAACACACCATGGCAATGTGTTTGTCATCAAGTGYGGCAAAATTGAAATCAATGCAAGGGTGCATTGGGTGTGAATGTGGCCATGAATATTGTCACATTGATTAAAGACATTTGATATTTGAATTGCATTTGGGAAATTTAGTATGTTGAAAGGATGTATACATGAATAATGATATTTCCTTTTTCTTTGTATCCTTGAATAGATGAAAATAACTTGGACTGTTAGTATGCATAGTTTTGAGAATATAGTGTGCATGAAAACTAACAATTTGTTTGGCTGAGGAATGTTGAAGTTGCAGGAAGAAAGGGTCTTGGATATGGCAGTGTTGTAAGCCATAAGGAAGATCAATTTCCTATTGAGCCAGACTACTATGGGAAGAAAAATCTCATACTTGTGAATCTGATTCATGTGTGCAACAGATCTGAAAAACAAATCGTGGAATTTGGAAATCTGTGGGTGAAAGATTTGCAAGAAAATTTTGAATTTGAAATTGATGATAATATGTCATAATTTATGTATACATGTGATACAGGTGAGACGAAAAAGATTTTTCTAGGGGGGGAAAGGTGAAGGTTGTCAAGATCAAAAGCATGAAAAAGGATATTGTTGAGACATGAGGACCATGTGGTAATCCATGACCGTCGTAGAATATGTTTTGTTGTGGAAACACAAACCGGAGGGACGCCTTGGCAGAGAAAGTTTAAGGGATTCCTCAACTGTAAGCCTCAACGAAGTATTTATAACTCTTCCTATGCGAGAAATCCATTGCAAGAAAATATGGATCGCCTGAGGGATTGTATAGTAGAGAAGGGGATGCATGAGCCTAGGCCTGGAGTGTGAGTGACCACAAGGAAGAGGAGACATTGATAATTCTTATAAACTATTGATTGGGATCATGTGCATAATGGGTGTGTCCACGAAAAACAATGATCCAAGATAACAAGAATACCATGTGGATGCAGATTCAAAAATTGCATAGATAAGTATTGTTCTAGATTATGAAAATTTTCCTCTTGAATTTTGCACAACAATAAAATGTGTTTGCATGAAATTGTGATTTATATGCTTGTTGTCCAAGATTATTGAAGGCAGGTAATGGAGACCAATATTCTAGAAAGGACCTGACCAAGAAAGAGGATCAATATTTCTGAAGTGGATGAATGAAAAAGGCATGACAGGTGTTACCGAGAAATAACACCAAGGATGGTTTTCCTTTTAAGGGGGAGGGGATTGTAATACCCACATTTCCCCCAGCTTGTAATTATTCATTAATTAGGATTACCATGCTATGGAATGTGAACAATGTAAATGTATTTTGTTTAGATTTCCAATGAATGACTATGGGGGTGAAGCCTTGAAGTACTAGCCATGATATCACTAGAGGAAAGAGTGAGAAAACTATGGAGAGGGTTAATTATTTAAAAATGACCCCAAATTCTCCTTGTTGAAAATAATAAGCCTCATCCAGATTCCAATGAAAAATCAGTTAATGACAGAAGGACTGGTGGTTGAACCATCAACCACCCTAATGAATGGAAGCATGGAGGGTCTAGATGGGGAGACAGAAAACTGTCAGCCTGAAGTACCACAGGGTGCATTTTTCTTCCAAGTCCATACTGACCCGAGTTTCCTTTTGATAGAAGGAACAAGCCTGGTCGATAACCTTCCTGAGGAGGAGAAAGGCAAGGGTTAATTGAGGCAAAGATAGATAAGAAGGAGACGCACTGAGGAAAAGGCACGACCGAGGATATGCAAAATAAAATAGGAAGAGATCGTAAGGATCTTGAGCAAAGAAGA
Source organism: Picea engelmannii (assembly GCA_009831015.1). Lineage (NCBI taxonomy): Eukaryota > Viridiplantae > Streptophyta > Pinopsida > Pinales > Pinaceae > Picea > Picea engelmannii. Next base: position 680,402 of record ML798388.1, on the reverse strand, counting down.
AGAACTGGAAACTGGATAAGTTGTTCTGGTTACTGGATAGAATAAGAGAAAGTATCTCTAAGAATTTGCAGAAGGCATAGCTTGATTAGAATTTCACAAGATTGATGTTGAGAGAGCATCTGATAAACCTCTCAGAGGCGGTGACAGAGAGAGAAAACCTCTGTGAGATCTACCGAAAATTTTCTATTGACATCATGGCTTGGCACAGGGGTGGAAAAAGTGCTAAGAATGAATGCCTCTGAGCCTATGGTTGGGTGGAAAGGAGAACACCCACAATTGGTTGGTTGGCTACATTTTTTAATAGGTAAGTATTCTCATACCCTACAGAGTTGAACTGTGACAGTAAAAGAAGGTTGAATATCCCGTGAATGTTTCAAGGATGTGCATGTTTGTTTGATGACTTGACTTTTTTTCTCTTCATTTCGCCTAGTTGTGCATTTAAGAAATTAAGTACCTATATGGTCGAATATGATTTTTATATGTAAGTACTAAAGCCTCCTGTATTGTCTCGAATTAAAGGAAAAGAATTGTGATTTTTCCAACCATAGGCCCAATTTTCATATCTTCATATTTACACTTCCAGTAATTTGGATCTCTTGAGAAAGGGGCCTATTAAGCTTAGGAGAGGTAGTGTGAAAGTGTGAAAAACCTTGGAAAGATGTGCAGGGATTAAGAACTCCTTAAGTTCTAAAATTTTGGGAGAATCACAAGGAGTATTCCTGCACCTCATATGAAATATTTTCAATCTCAGAAGGTATAATGCTTGTAGAATGAAACCGAGGGTCATACCCTTCCGAACTTTCACTTGTGTGACCAAGGGATTGTTCCCATGGCCTTAAAAAATTCCCAACCAAGAGCAAAGTGTGTAGCCCACTAGGATTTTTGGAGGACCCATATGAGTAAGGTCTGGGAACCTTGCGCTACTCTGACTGGTGCTAAATTATTAGCTTCGGAGCTCTCGGAGTTAAGAACTATGAAATGTCACAACTTCACAACTATCAAAACCTTTGAATGTTGGAGTCATGAAATGTTGTGAGTCATTGATCTCGAGAGTTCATTGGGAACCCTTCTTGACCATCCGATCAACCAGTGGAGGGTTTTGTGTATGGTAATTCAGCGAAGTCCCACTTCAGGAGAATGGAGTTGTTGTAGCCTCAAAAAATCTGAATACTGGAGTCACTAATTAACGAGAGCCATCGATCTGGAGGAGCTTCGGGACCACTCGTGACTGTTGGATCTACTCCATGGTTAATTCTTCTTTGAACTATTCCAGTAGTAAGGAGAGGATTACACCATGAAACCCATGAATGTCAAATTTACAAAGTGACGTGGACTGTCGATCTTTGGATCCCTCAAGATCCTTCTCAATCATCGATTTAAGGACTCCATTGAGAACCCCTCTTAACTTCCCAACCAACCAGGACACATCATCAGAGCGACACATGCACACCCCCCCCTTGTCGCATGTCAAATTTCATCTATTGGACTTGAGTCGTTGGATGAGAGGCTATGTGGTAGGAAATCCTATAGTTCAGAGACTTGACACTCTAGAGGAAGATGGCTGAGAGTCTTCAAAGTGTGAATAATCCTGAAGTCACGAACAACAGAGTAAATATCAACCATTGACAGGTAGGGGACACGTGGCACCATATCCTATAGTCTAGAGACTTGGCACTCTGGAGGATTCGAGATGTGGTGAGTTGATAAGCTCTGAAGCCCGGAGTTGCGAAGCAACGAGAGCCGTGGCTCTATGGATCTACGTGGACAAACCTCGATCGTGATATCTAAAGGACATTAGAAGGATATTTTTATGGGGTTGATGTGGCTCACTAATGTCATCTAGGGTGATGTGGATCCGCAATAAAGGTGCCACATGTCACTAGGATATGGATATTTTGCAGATCCCTAATTCCTATTAGAGAGTGACACGTGTCAACCCCTGATGAGAGCATGTGTCACCCCTGGTCCTTGCTACATTTCATCCCCTGGTACATGTTGATCCAAAATGGATCCAAGAACCAAAATGGGTCCAAGAATTCCTAAACATCAATGTGCTCAGAATTGCTTCAAAACGGACATTTTCACAGGCCTCGTCATTACGAACCCAATGCAACTTGAACAGGCTCAAACGGACACTGTATGCAAAAGATATTGTGTTCTGTTCGTTTTTCTAAATAGATAAATTTTTTGTCGACTGTATAGTCTATACAGTCTGTACAGTGTTGATGTGGCAACTAACCATACAGGACGTACGACCGTACAATGATGTGGCAGATACATTGGCATGTTGACTGGGTAGTTGATGGTTGACAAGTGGATGAGTCATATTTTGAAATGTGGCATATTTTTAGGCTAATGGTATGGTTCCACTTGGCCCAATCATAGGCTACCACATGGCACCCCTCCATTAGTTTGTGTGGAAAAAGTTTTATGGACTCCACAGGAGTCGAACCCACGACCTCCAGGTGTGGGGGAAGAGACTTGGCAGTGTCAGGCTACCATCCTGTCCACTTTGTTTCTTATTACATATGATTCAAATGTATTATTTGAATGAGAATCAATGTATTTTCGGCGAATAAAAGGGATTGGGCCTAGACCTAGCCCCGACGTGCACATCATACACCCGATCACATGTATTACAATATGACCCTTATGTTATACCTTAACACTTGGGTGCGCACAGATATTTGTTTGGGTTTAAGCCTCGATCCTTACTACTCCATACGGTTGGGTTTTAACATATGGCACATGGTTTGGAATTTAACTTGGCATGCCATCCCATGACCAGAGGCTCAAGACTAGGGGCCAAGCTAACATAAAGGTGCGTGGAGGATTAGGACAGGGCTATATGGCTAAGTCACATGACCAAGGGGTAAGAGGTTAAGGAGCCAACGCATAGTGCTTGGCCACATGGAGGGTGCACATATGACCATAGGATCGAAATTTGAGGGGTTACACCCGATTTTGCCCAATTTTTGGGTTTTAAACCATATAATAAATCCTTTTATTGATTTTTAGCCTGATATTGATGGATTTTGGTCATTTTTGGAGGCTCTGGATCCCTTTTTTAGGCTATATCTTGGGGAGAAGTTGGGAGTTTGTTGCCAAATTCAAGCCTATATAAACCAGAGGTTCTTGGAATCCTTGGGGGGGGTTTCATAATAGGATAAATGCTGAGGAATTTGACAGTCAAACCCATTTTTATGCAGGGAAGCCATTGAGGAGAGCAACTTTGCGGGCCATTTCTGGGAGCTTCGTTCATTCGTTTTCAGTGTCGTCAGTTGTGTTGGGTTCTTCATATATAGAAGAACACATCCATATCAGTTTGTAATATATTTGACACTTTTATGATGTACTTTTTAATATTTGAATAGAAATACGAAAGCCTCACCCACTGAGACAAAGGCTCGGAGACGTAGGCATTATTGCCAAACTCCATTAACAAATTTTGTTGTTATGGTTTGTTGATTCTTGTGCTTATTTCCAGATATGTATATCTTATTATGGATTCCATGTTACATCATTAATTCTTCCTCTTTCATCAATTCCTTAAATGGTTAATGAAATCATATTTTTAAAACTCAACCATAGTCTTTAAAAGATCTTTTTGGATCAAGTGGTATCAGAGCAGGTTGACGGTTGGTTTTTGAGTTTGCATGATTACTAGGGAAAATTTGAATCGTGGTGAAGGCGATATTGTTGAATAGAATCCTGATATTGGATCGAGAAAGAGAACTTCTCGAAGTGAGAAGATGGCATCAGAAGACAGACTTTCTCATGAGGAGAAAGAATTTCGAAATACTTTCTTCGACATGTCGGAGATGCTGAAGTTTCTATATGATGATTACTTGGAGTGAAAGAGACTGATTCTAGTTGAATATTCAAAGGTCAAAAGTGAAGAAGGAGAGGATCCTCCTCAAACTCCTCCTTCACCTCCTTCTTCTCCATCAAATTCTTCTTCTTCAAGTACAAGTTCCAAATCCACCGCAATAAAACATTCCCATAAACATAAACAGGATATGCCTTTACTTAAGCTTGATGTGCAATTTTAATTACCCAGGTATGATGGTGAATTAAATGCAGAGAGGCTTGATAACTGGGTCATACAGATGGAGGTTTATTGCAGTGTACAACAAATCAAGGATGATACAACTCGAATCAAATTGGCATCACTTCGGCTTGCAGACACAACACTCATCTGGTGGCAAAGTAAGTTGTAAAATGGCATGCAACAAGTGGGTAATGTATTTCCATCATGGAAAGTTTTTGTTTATGCACTTAGAAAACAATTTTATCCTTTGGGTTATAAAGAGAACGCTTTAACTGAATGAAAAGGTCTTAAACTAAGAAAGGGACAAACAGTGCAAGAATACACGGATGAATTTTGTAAGATGGCATTAATGTTAGACATTCCATTACATACCAAAGAAACTCTTATGAAGTATATAGGAGGTTCACCTCATACATTCGTAACACTGTATTTATGTTTGGACCTACTAATATTGATGACATTTTTGTTCAAGAAACATACAAATAGGTAGGAAAAATAGGATGTGTTGTATTAGGATAATCGTATTTAAGAAAAGAAGACAAAAGGAAGTGGAATGACAAGAAGGAAAATCCAGTGGAAAAAAAGGAGGAGAGGTTCTCTTGCAAGCATTGCAATAAAGAGGGGCATGATGATGACCATTTCTAGAAATTGCATCCCGAGAAGAGACCGAAGTGTTTCAAAGAGAGGAAAGGGAGGAAAATAGTTGCAGTAGCATCATGACCAATAGACTTGGGATAGGATTTAGGTGATGAATCTAAAATCACAGTAGTTGGTTTGACAGGTAAACTTGGTGATGGATATGATCCTAGAAGTAAATTGTTTCACATAAGTTTCATAATGAGGCATACTAAGGTCGACACATTGATAGATAGTGGATCTCAATCTAACCTGATTTCAGAGGAATTAGGTAAACAATTGGGATTAAACACTCAAATGCATCATAAACCTTACTCACTTAAATGGATAAGCAACAATCATAAATTGCACATAAGAAAGCAATGCACTTTAAAGTTTGCAATTTCATCAAAGTTTGTGGATGAGGTAACGTGCGATGTGGTGCCAATCAATGAATGTGGAATGGTCTTAGGAAGTCCTTACTTGTATGATAACAAAGAAATTTTCTACAGGAAACAGAATCAATATCACTTAATCAAAGTAGTCAAGGAATATGTTGTACATGCTCATCATTTAAAAGAAAATCAATCTCTTCAAACAATGGAACAATTAAGGAAGGCAACTTATGAAAGCAACACACCTATAATTATGCCAAATAAAGAAATTGATCTTACATAAGAACATGAGATGATTGTAGAATGGAAGTTCAATCATACTTTTCTTCAATATAAGCTAATTTAGTGCAAGTACTACAAACATATTAGCTCATTTGCAGTCATATTTCTGATGTTATCATTACTAATGTTGTCAACATGGATGATAATGGCTTCAGTAAGATGTGATAGAGTACAAATGGCTAACAATATGTTGTCAGTTGTCATGGTTGTCTTACAATTGATCTTGATGAGACAGGCGCACACGACAGATTTTAAAGACAGAGAACAAGTGGGGTGGCCTATCCCACACTTGATGACTAGTTAGTATCCTTTTAGAGGACCAAAAGGTCTTAGTGGGGAGGCGTGATCCAAAATGGATCCAGGAACCAAAATGGGTCCAAGAAGGCCTAAAACTCAAAATGCTAAAAAACGCTTCAAAACGGACGTGTGTGTAGGCCTTGTTATTACAAACCCAACGCAACTTGAACAGGCTCAAATGAACATCGTATGCGAAGGATATCGCGTTCTGTTCATTTTTCCAAATAGGCAAATTTTTTGCTGACTGTATAGTCCATATAGTGTTGACGTGGCAACTGACCATATAGGTCATACGATCGTATAATGACATGGTAGATACATTGGCATGCTGATTGGGCAGTTGATGGTTGACTATTGGATGAGTCATATTTTGACACGTGGCATATTTTTGGGATAATGGTATGGTGCCATGTGGCACCCCTCTGTTGGTTTGTGTGGAAAAAGTTTTATGGACTCCACAAGAGTTGAACCCGTACCCTCCAGGCATGGGGGAAGAGACTTGGCAGGGCCAGGCTACTAGCCCTCCCACTTTGTTGTTTATTACATATGATTCAAATGTTTTATTTCAATGAGAATCAACGTATTTCCAGTGGATAAAAGGGTTGGGGCCTAGCCCTAGCCCCCGACGCACAGACCATACACTCGATCACATGTATTACGATATGACCGTTATTCTATATGTTAACACTTGGGCACGCGTGGAGATTTTTTTGGGTTTAAGCCTTGGTATTTACTACTCCATAAGACTGGGTTTTAACACTTGGCATGTGGTTTGGAATTTCACTTGGAATGATAGTCTGCGACCAGAGGCTCAAGACCAGGGGCCAAGCTAATAGAAAGGCACGTGAAGGATTAGGACAGGGCCATATGGCCAAGCCACATAACTAGGGGGCAACGGTTAAGTAGTCAGGGCATAGCGCTTGGCCACATGGAGGGCACACATATGACCAGGGGCCCGAAATTCGGGGGGCTGCTCCTGATTTTGCCCAATTTTTGGGTTTTAAACCATATAATAAAGATTTTTATTGATTTTTAGCCTGATATTGACGGATTTTGGTTATTTTGGGAGGATTTAGAGCCCTTTTTGAGGCCATATCTTGGGGAGAAGTTGGGATTTTGTTGCCAAATTCAAGACTATATAAACCATAGGTTCTTGTCAACCCTGGGGGGAGGTTCCGAATAGGGGAAATGCTGAGGAATTTGACATTCAAAGCCATTTTTATGCAGGGAAGACATTGAAGAGAGAAACTTTGGGGCCATTTATGGGAGCTTCGTTCATCTGTTTTCAGTGCCGTTAGTTGTGTTGGGTTCTTGAGATATAGTAGAACAAAACTAGATCAGGTTTTAATCCATTTGACACTTTTATGATGTAATTTTGAATATTTGAAGAGAAATAAGAAAGCCTTACCCATTAAGACAAAGGCCCAGAGACGTAGGTGATATTGTCAAACTCTGTTAACAACTTTTGTTGTTATGGTTTGTTGATTATTGTGCTTATTTCCATATATGTATATCTTATTATGTCTTCCATGTTACATCATTAATTCTTCCTCTTTAATCAATTCCTTAAATGGTTAATGACCTCATGTTTTTAAAACTCAACCATAGTATTTAAAAGATATTCTTGGATCAAGTGGTATCAGAGAAGGTTGACGGTTGGTTTTTGAGTTTGCAAGATTACCAGGGAAAAGTTGAATCATGGTGAAGGCGAGCTTGTTGAAGAGAATCCTGAGATTGGATCGAGAAAGAGAACTTCTCAAAGCGAGAAGATGGCATCGGAAGAGGGACTTTCTCATGAGGAGAAATAATTTTGAAAGACTTTATTCGCCATGTCGGAGATGGTGAAGGTTCTATATGATGATTACTTGGACCGAAAGAGACTAATTCTAGGTGAATCTTCAAAGGTCAAAAGTGAAGAAGGAGAGGATCCTCCTCAAATGTCTCCTTCACCTCCTTATTCTCCATCAAATTATTCTTCTTCAAGTACAAGTTCCAAATCCACCACAAGAAAACATTCCGATAAACATAAACATGATATGCCTTTACCTAAGCTTCATGTGAAATTTGAATTACCCATGTATGATGGTGAAGTCAATGCAGAGAGGCTTGATAACTGGGTCAGACATATGGAGGTTTATTACAGTGTGCAAAAAGTCAAGGATGAGGCAACTCGAATCAAATTGGCATCACTTCGGCTTGTAGGCACATCACTCATCTGGTGGCAAATCAAGTTACAAAATGGCACACAACAAGTGGGTAATGTATTTCCATCATGGCAAGTTTTTGTTTCTACACTTATAAAAAAAAATTATCCTTTGGGTTATAAAGAGAAGGATTTAATTGAATGGCAAGGTATTAAACTAAGAAAGGGACAAACAGTGCAAGAATAAACAAACGAATTTTGTAAGACATTCCATTACATAACCAAGAAGATCTTATGAAGTATATAGGAGGTTTACCTGCATACATTTGTAACATTGAATTTATGTTTGGACCTACTAATATTGATGAGGTTTATGTTCATGTAACATACATTGAGGCAGGGAAAACAAGAGTTGTTGTATCAGGGGAATCGTCTTTAAGAAAATAAGACAAAATGAAGTGGAATGGAAGGAAGGCAAATCTAGTGGAAAGAAAGGAAGAGAAGTTCTCTTGCAAGCATTGCAAGAAAGAGGGGCATGATGATGACCATTTCTAGAAATTGCATCCCGAGAAGAGACCGGAGTGGTTCAAAGAGAGCAAAGGGAGGAAAACAGTTGCAACAACATCAGGACCAACAAACTTGGGATCAAATTCAGGTAATGAATCTAAAATCACAGCGGTTGGTTTGATAGGTAAACTCAGTGATGGATATGATCTTAGAAGTAAATTGTTTCACATAAGGGTCATAATGAGGCATACTAAGGTCGACACATTGATATATAGTGGATCTCAATCTAACTTGATTTCAGAGGAAGTGGTTAAACAATTGGGATTAAACACTCAGATGCATCATAAAACTTACTCATTTAAATGGATAAGCAACAATCATAAATTGCAGATAACAAAGCAACGCACTTTAAAGTTTGCAATTTCATCAAAGTTTGTGGATGAGGTAACATGTGATGTGGTGCCACTCAATTAATGTGGAATGGTCTTAGGCAATCCTTATTTGTATGATCGCAAAGAAATATTCTACAAGGAACATAATCAATATCAATTAATCAAACAAGGCAAGGAATATGTTGTACATGCTCATCATTTAAAATAAAATCAATCTCTTCAAACATTGTAACAATTAAGGAAAACAACTTAGCAAGAAACACACCTATAATTGTGCCAAATAAAGCAATTGATCTTAAGCAAGAACATGAGATGACTGTAGAATGGAAGTTCAATCATACTTTGCTTCAAGATAAGATAATGTCGTGCAAGTAATACAAACATATTAGCTCATTTGCAGTCATATTTCTGATGTTATCATTGCTAATGTTGTCAACATGGATGATAGTGGCTTCAGTAAGATGTGATAGAGTACAAGTGGCTAACAATATGCTATTAGTTGCCATGGTTGTTTTACAATTGATCTTGATGAGACAAGTGCATAGGACATAATTTAAAGATACAGAACAAGTGGGGTGGCCTATCCCGCACTTGATGACTGGTTAGTATCCATTTGGAGGACTAAAAGGTCTTAGTGGGGAGGTGTGATCCAAAATGGATCTAGGAACCAAAATGGGTCCAGGAAAGCCTAAAAGTAAAAGTTCTCAAAATCACTTCAAAATGGACATGTGCATAGGCCTCGTCGTTACAAACCCAACACAACTTGAACGGGCTCAAACGAACACTGTATGCGAAAGATATCACGTTCTGTTCATTTTTCCAAACAGACAAAATTTTTCCTAATTGTACAGTTCCTACATGTTGACGTAGCAGTCAACCATGCAGGTTGTACAACTGTACAGTGACGTGGAAGATACGTTGGCTGACATGTTGATGAGTCATATTTTAACACGTGGCATATTTTTGGGCTAATGGTATGGTGCCACGTGGCCCAGTCATGGGCTGCCACATGGCACCCCTCTGTTGGTTTGTGTGGAAAAAGTTTTATGGACTCCATAGGAGTCGAACCCGTGACCTTCGGATGTGGGGGAAGAGACTTGGCAGGGTCAGGCTACCAACCCACCCAGTTTGTTGCTTATTACATATGATTCAAATGTTTTATTTGAATGAGAATCAATGTATTTCCGACAGATAAAAGGGTTGGGGCCTAGCCCTAGACCCCTACGTGCACACAATATGCCCAATCACATGTATTACGATATGACCCTTATGCTATACCTTAACACTTGGGCATGTGTGGATATTTGTTTGGGTTTAAGCCTCGGTCTTTACTACTCCATACGACTGGGTTTTAACACATGATGCATGGTTTGGAATTTCACTTGACATGCTAGCTCGTGACCAGAGGCTCAAGACCAGGGGTCAAGCTAACAGAAAGGTGTGTGGAGGATTAGGACAGGGCCATATGGCCAAGCCACATGACCAGGGGGGCGGATGTTAAGGAGCCAGGGCATAGCGCTTGGCCACATGGAGGGCACACATATGACTAGGGGCTCGGAATTCAAGGGGCTACGCATGAGTTTTCCCAATTTTTGGGTTTTAAAGCATATAATAAATATTTTTATTGACTTTTAGCCTGATATTGATGGATTTTGGTCATTTTTGGAGGATCTGGATCCATTTTTGAGGCCAGATATTGGGGAGAAGTTGGGAGTTTGTTGCCAACTTCAATCCCATATAAACCTGAGGTTCTTGGAAGCCTTGGGGGGAAGGTTCAAAACAGGATAAATGCTGAGGAATTTGATAGTCAAATCCATTTTTATGCAGGGAAGCCATTAAGGAGAGCAACTTTGCAGGCTATTTTCGCGAGCTTTGTCCATTCGTTTTCAGTGCCGTCAGTTGTGTTGGGTTCTTGAGATATAGAAGAACACAGCCAGATCAATTTTTAATACATTTGACACTTTTATGATGTACGTTTAAATCTTTGAAGAGAAATAAGAAAGCCTCACCCACCGAGACAAAGGCCAGGAGACACAGGCGATATTGTTGAACTCCGTTAACAACTTTTGCTATTATGGTTTGTTGATTCTTGTGCTTATTTCCATATCTGTATATCTTATTATGGCTGCCATGTTGCATCATTAATTCTTCATCTTTCACCATTTCCTTAAATGGTTAATGAACTCATGTTTTTAAAACTCAACCGTAGTCTTTAAATGATCTTTTTGGATCACATGCCCACCTGGCCAAAGTGGTTGGTGAAGTGAACGAGACTCTGGGAGTCCAGGACTTTGAGACTCTGGAGTATTTGAGGTGTAGTATCATGGAAATCTTACGAGACTTCAGGATTTTGGGACTTCGGGAGGTTTCATAAGTAGATAAATAAAAAGGGTCACTCAATGTCAAAGCATCAAATGCTGAATTATCCTTAGGCATATTCCTTAATGAGGAGGAAGATCTACCATCAGATTTAATGGTGTATGTATCTCCACCATAGATACAAGAATGTTGGAAGCACCGTGACTTCATGGTTTCTGGATGATATGTATGATATGGAGCCACATGGATTCCAGATGGCCCTTGACTAATAAATCCCAAAGAGCTTCGAGAGGCAATAACTTGAAAAATAGAACACATATTTCAGTATGATGGCGATCGTTAGAAATCTCGTGGTGAGAAGAAGTCGATGGAGATCCCATAATTAGGATTTGAGATAGTTAAGGAAAACAAATTATGATACCCCACCCCTTAAAAGAGTATTTAAGGGTCGGGTGTGTTACACTGGTTCAAACTTAGAGTCAGAATCTGCATCTGATTTAGAGGCTTTCACCTCAACTACCAGTGATTTCTTTGAGCGGAAATCAACAATGTTATTCCAAGGGCTCTTATGGAAGTTGCACCACTTCCTGGTATCTTTATTTTGATTTCCAGTGTCCTTCTTTGCTTGCGGCCTAAACAGGTTGTCCTGAGGTTTTCTGTCTTTTCTTTGTCCTTTTTTCTATAGGTTGGGGCTTCCATTTACTTTCTTTTGATATGAGGGATTCCTAAGCCCAAATTGTCTCTTCTTTTGTTTAAGATTTTTCTCGATTTTGATGGCATATCGATAGGTCGTGCCCTAGGATGAGATGTCCAAAAACTCCATTTCGGCCTGGATGTATCTATGTAGACCACTGCGATACTTGAGCACCATATGTCACTTAGAATATTTTATACCTAGCTTGGTGCGCAAGGTATGGAAGATACTTGTGGACTTTGGCACTGCTTTGTCTCTTTCCTACCGCAGTGTGGTCCATTTTGTATACAGATCGTCATAACTTTCGATAGGGTAGTATTGTTCCTTGATAGCATCCCTGAAGGACTCCCAGGTGACCACGATTGTAAATAATGAGGGTTCCTCCATTTCCTTTTTCTCGCAGAAAGTCTCCCACCAATGTTTGACATGGGGAATGACTTTGAGGAGCACAAACGTAATCTTTTCTCTGTTCGAAAAGTTATGGAAAAAAAATACCCTTCTAGCATATTCAACCATTTTTCTACAACATATGCATCTATCTGACCTTCAAATATGGGAATATCAATGTTGATTTGTACCTTTAAGGAGGCGATGCCTTTTCTTGAGGAAGATGTGTTGCTTGTTGGTATCCTTCGAAGGATTTGCGGAAAACTATCAATCATTTCGTTCCTCTGTTGCATGAGGGATTCCTCGAGCAACATTTTTAAAGGATATCTTGTCCCATTGTATTTATTTTCTCCCACCATGAGAGGTCGCTTGGGCATGCGATAGATTTTTTCCTCAAGAGAAACAAGCTTGATATCCAATTCTTTGTACCCTGACCTCATCGGGGACATGCACTATGAATGACAAGGAGCAGATTGCTCTGATACCATTGATCTGGATTTTATTAGCATAACGAAATGAATACAAATTGTTATTATTCTTAACATAGAAATACAAGGATAACAAACATACAATAACAAATATATATTAAAACTAGTTTCTATTCAATAAGAAAATGTGTTGAAATTGTAAAATGCAACGGAAAACAAGCTTGCTAGAATGGTGGCGGCTTATCTCTAAGAAGAGATGTGACGACTACGCTCATTCGAAAGAAGATGGTTATAATGAGGCTCTCCAATATTTTTTTACAATAAACAGAAATTCCAAAACCTTAGACATCCAAAAACCTAACCCTAGGAGATGAAGCGCCAAAATTCATGTGAGCCCCGTTGAGGTAAGTTAGTACATCAACTTCTCAGGGTCATAACTTTTCCATATGATCTTTGTTTTAGGAACACGATAGACCGTTGGAGAGGTCTATATGAGGACTACACATTTTGCCGTCATAATTTCACTCTATTTCCTTTTTTATTGTGGTGAGCCCTATAAACATTGTTTAGGGCCTCAAAACGATCCCAGAAGTCGAGGACCCGAAAACTAGAAAAAAACTGTCAAACTGGAAAACTGCCAAAATGAGCCAGTTGGAATGGTGGGAGGCCATGGACATCCATATGGATCATTGATTCAGGGGCATCATCAAATGTTATTCCATAATTTGTTTGCAAAATGTTAAATGCAACTTCTACTAAAAGTTCAACACATATCATACAATTGGATAGATAAAAGGTGAAAGTCATTGGTGAATCAAAAAATGTCATGATTAGGATTGCTTCTAACCCTAATATCCATCAAGTTATTGATATTGTAGTTTCGGACATCTCAGAAGCATATGGGATGTTACTTAGTCGTGTCTGGTCACACAAACTCCAGGGGTGTTTTTCTTCTAATTAGTCTCACCTATGGTTGCATTGGAATGGGCATCCTAACAAGATACAAATTGATCGAGAAAAATATTTAAAACACATTGTTACTGATTTGGAGTCTCCCAATGAACCATGTTCATCTGAGTTTCCCATTCTAGGAAACAAATCTTGTTACTCATATTTTTGAAATTTTGGAGTTTATCTTTGTGTTTATAAATGATATTATGCTAGATATATTTCTTATAGGGATGACTCTTATACACTTTAACCTTTGAGTTGAGCTCTTTCTTGATGTGGTATGTTCATGAGCTTTTTCTTTCAAATTGAGAAAATGATACAAATCAAGGATTCATAATTATTCATGCTCCCTTATTTCAACGATCAATAAAAGATCACTTGAAGTTAGTATCCATTTTATCTTTGGACCCTTCCTCGAAGAGAATCCTTCGTGATTCTATGTCATGATGCTATTTTTTATTAATCCTATTTATTAATTTGGAGGTTATATTTTATTATCTATCTTATGTCCCTTATTAATGTTCGTTTGTGTGCTTTCTTAGCATCTTTGACCTTTTAGACTTCATTTCTTAATTTGGCTTGATAGTGTGGGACAAGGTCTTCATTTATGAATATAGCCTTGATAAATAAAAATATTAAAAAATTATAAATCTATATATGTACCCCCTTACATCTATCTCATCAATAACAATCAATTACTTTGAAGTGAAAACCTTTTCTCAAGTGTTTGTACTCTAAAAATTGTTTTACCTCATGATAATTGATCCTTCTAGATATCTTAATGGCTATGGTGGAGACCATCGCAAAATTTTTATGTTCACACACAATTATACTAGGATACTAATATTTAATATGACTAGTGGCACTTCTAATATCCCTTCTTGCAATTTTACATTCTAGGTCATATTGAGGATTTGAAAGATGTTTCTTTCCTTTGATATGCAATTTTCGAGAATATTTTTCTATGCACAAAGATAGAGTTGAGATGAAATTTTCAAATAAATTCTCAATTATGTCATTTTTCATATCATAATTTAACAACCCCTATAAATCCTTGAGAAAATGCCAAAATTTTCTATTTTGGAAGAGAACCTGATTGGTTTTATTATGCATCTATCTATCTTAAATTTTACTTAAAAGTAAAATCTAAAAATACCCTTTTGAAGAGAACAATTTAAGGATTATGAATATAAATTTTCCACTGTGTATTTTTAGAGATATTGCTTAAATTTTACTTAAAAGTAAAATCTAAAAATACCCTTTTGAAGAGAACAGTTTAAGGATTATGAATATAAATTTTCCACTGTGTATTTTTAGAGATATTGCTTAAATTTTACTTAAAAGTAAAATCTAAAAATACCCTTTTGAAGAGAACAGTTTAAGGATTATGAATATAAATTTTCCACTGTGTATTTTTAGAGATATTGCTTAAATTTTACTTAAAAGTAAAATCTAAAAATACCCTTTTGAAGAGAACAGTTTAAGGATTATGAATATAAATTTTCCATTGTGTATTTTTAGAGATATTGATTTTTCATTTCATCGAATCATAATCTCACCTAAAAATATTATGCAATGATTTTTTTATAAAATTAAATAAAATTAGATAAAAACAATGAAAATGAAAACAAGTTATACCCAATGAAGGTAGATTCAATTTTTAAAATGTTGGTATCAATTCTGAAACTAAATTCTGAGTATTTGTAGGAGACCTCTACCTCGAAAGATGAATTAAGATGGAGAGAATTTGCACTTTCCTGCAAACAATCCTATTTTCATGTTTTCGACTGAAATATTCTTTCGGTGGAAACCTAGTTTTTAACAGAATCCATTAAAAATAAACATTTCGGCCGAAATATGCTTACCACAGGAAAATAATTTATCTGAAAAGTGCAAATTTTATTTAGAATTTCACTTTACACTAAAAACAAAACTTGTGAAGAATTTGACTATTTTTTAATTTTTTTTATCAAGATTTGATATGTCAATTTGACAATTGTTTAACAGTATGTTCCTTAAACATGAAAGGAATGATAATGAGTTATTTTTTTCCACAACAATGTATCTATTATTAAACTTATGTTTTTAAGAAACGAAATATACTATACAAAGACTTTATTTTATTATGACTATAATTTTGAATATAACGGATGAATATTATAATTTCTAAAAAAAAATTATGTTGATCAAACGTTGCATATTTTAAACACATGTTTTTCTACACCTTGTATCTATCTTAATTTTTACTTAAAAGTAAAATCTAAAAATACCCTTTTGAAAAGAACACTTTAAGGATTATGAATATAAATTTTCCATAATTTTCCACTATGTATTTTTAGAGATATGGATTTTTCATTTAACA
>ML798388.1:628701-642134 GCA_009831015.1 Picea engelmannii | reverse complement strand
AGTATCTCTGCACCAAACAACTTTGAACTAATTCACCTGGATCATCGAACTGCACGAAGGGATCGGGGATCTAATGGCTCACACTCCTCTTACAACCGACGACTATGATAAACTTCAGAACTTCTTCAGGCTTCCAGGTTCCTTGCTCCTAATCACCACCAAACACTTGAACTAACGAATGTCGAATTGGCGAAGGGCAGATATCTATGATCCACGTTCACCCATCAATGAACAATCAAGATTGACTCCAGGCTTTGGGACTTTCCGCACCAAAGAAACTTTCACCCACAACCTTCCAGATAGCAAAATTCTAAATACTCAAAATCTACAGACATCGATACCCAACAACTGGCGGTTAGGATTTAGTCTAGACTTCGAGACTTCGGAGAATTCTCTACTCCAAGAAACAATAGCCAATTTATCCCATAGTTTCAAATCCCCAAACCACTCGAAATCCAATGGTTCACAGTGTCCCAGTGATGTATGGTGTAGATTCACTTCGAGACTTCGGAGCTTTGAGGCTTTTTCCTCACTTACAACAACAACTCAAAACTTTCAGAGCAATGAAGTCCAAAGGACTTGATATTTTAAAAACCACGCTCCCTTTATTTTATTAAATAGCTGTGAGGGATTCTGATATCTACCAAATAGATCTCGTCCACTCACCTCAAAACAAGGAGGTTTATGCTCTTGGGGACTTACTCTCGCTATCCCTCCTGATCTTCTTCACTTAAAGGAATCGAACCTTGGTGCACACTTTCTGCTTCCCTCCTGATATTTGGACGTAAATAAGTCACCTATGCACTCCTTGCACTATCTCACCTATCATATGTATCAACACTTAACGAAGTGTCGACTATCTACACTCTTTGCACTGGTCTCCCCTTTGAGCTTTTATAATCCTGTGAGTATAGGTGCACTTCTTGCGCCTACTCTGTTTAAGTTTTGCACTGTCTCTCCTAAGCTTCGTTCTTCATAAGTTTAAGCCCTCAACCCGCCTTGAGTGGCATCTGTGCACACGTTTTTCTATTTCTCCTGAGATTTTGGATTTCAAGGGGCTCGCATACACACTTTTGGTGTTGGCACTGGGCATACTTGCATTGTGACACTCAAAAGAGAAACTTTGGTTCTTAAAATAAAATCTTAACTCATTCTTAGAATAGACAATCACACAGGTGAATAATTACTCCATCACAATGTATTTTAGTTTAGAAAGTACAGAGTAAGGTGACAGTTTCCTCTCAGTGTTTGAGAGCTTTTCCGTTCTCTTCCTTTCTCTTTCAAAGATATATATATATATATATATATATATATATATAATTCTAACTCATAGTATCTAATTACTTGGTTTGTACAATGTAGGACTGTTACAATATTGAATAATGATTGATGCTTGTTTTTCCTTGAGGGAAGATATTTTTGTTTAATGGTGAATAATAATTATATGATAGATTTCATAAAGAGATGGCATATTATCTAGATGATAGTTAATTATTTTTATTGTAACCTTTAAGGGAAGAAAAACTTGTCTAAAATTTAAGCAATTAAATGATTAAATTTGCATTATGATCAAGTACTTTACTTTTATTTAATGTTGATTCTAGATTTGAGTTTGGGTATGGGAATGAGATGCTTCCTTGTTCCTCAGAATAGTTGTCAGTATTGAGATCTTAAATGGTCAAAATCAATCAGATGAATCATGCAATTGAGCATTAATTATGTGTCTTGGAGGTCCTAACCTTGCAGTTAGGTTGGATGGCTAGATATCCTATATTGATTTGTGTTATGATTATTCTCTTAGTAGCAATGATGTTGTATAACAAAACTTGCAGTGTAGGATGTAAATGAGAAATGAATTTGTAATATTGAAGTATGTTAATGTCGAGTAACTTTTTTTCTTCGATGTATTTAAAAAACAAATCTACCAATATTGTACTCACTTACATTTATGTCATAATAGAGAGGTTGTTACATATGGTATCATAGTGGGTTCAACCCTGTGACATTGGACCGTTATGCCTTCCACCGTGTTAACTAAATGATGAAAATTTTATTGCTAATTAAATTTTGAAATTGTTTATGTAGGTAATCATGGTTAGAGGAAAGAGGAGAGGTAGATGACATGGTGTTGGAGAGAGAGGTTTGCCACCTCATATAATACCCACGCTAGAGGGGTCTAACCCCCAGGGAGAATAAACGACCACTTAGCAGGAGCAGGTTGTTGTGGGAGATGTGGTAGGTATGATGAGATCCTTTCATAGGATGTCAGAGGTATTGATCAACCACATGGATAGAGATGAGGGTAGAACGTTTGTGCCTAATGAGGGCTCAGAACGCAACCCAACTAGTAGTAGCAGTATACACAAAGAAGTCGAGAAGGTGAAATTTCATGAGTTATGGCCTACCATGGATGGATTAGCCACCGAGGCATGGTTGTAGAACATGACGATTTGCTTCACACTTTGTGATTACACCTCTAATATAAATGTCCGCATGGTGGTATTTGAATTGAAGGGGAGTGCTCTTTTCTGGTGGAAGATGCTCCTAGCTCAACTAAACATGGCCCTCAAAGATGTGCCATGGGAGTTGTTCAAGGAATGGTTTCAAGAGAAGTAGTTTTCCAATGAATTCATAGGTGGTGGTACAGTGCTAGAGTATGAGGATAGATTCATGGAGTTATTTAGGTATGCTCCACATCTGAACACAAAGAAATTAAAGGTCAATAAGTTTGTGTTTTGCCTTAACTTCAAAATTCATGGGAAGGTGAGGATATTAATGTCCCATACATTGCACGATGCAGTTTAGAAATCCCTCATAGTTGAGGAAGAGATAAATAATGCGGTTCAGGGAAGGACTCCTTCTAGAACCACTAGATAGACGAAATCAGGAGCACAACATCACACACTAGCCAGAAAAACTTAAGGGAATTGAGATACGTCCAACAGACATATGTTCTCGACACCATGACAACATATTCCTCAACAGAGGACTCCTTATAGAGGAACAAAACAATAAACAACAACATCGTTTGCAACAACAACATTTCAGGCCTATTCAACATAACAAACCAAGATCAAAGACTGTTAGGACAACAACTTCTACCTCAGGGACTAGGAGCACTGGACTGAAGAGTATATGTTGGACATGTGGAGAGTCACATTACCAGTGAGAATGTTCGATTGAGAAGGCTAGGGAGACCATATCATCAGGACCCACTATAGTTGGATATTTGGGCAAGGCCCAAAAAATACATGCAACGATGAACAACCGCAAGGCAGAGCACCAGTTCACTGTGCTCAAGATGTCAGGTACAATCATTGATCAAACTTTTAGAATTTTTATAGATCTAGGTCCTACTAAGAACTTTATCTCTAGTGTAGTGCTAAAACGAATTAGGGTAAATGTAGTCAAGCAGGATGAGTTCAGATATGTATAAATGGCATCGGGTGCTAAACAAAAGGTTGGAGGAAAGGTTATAGATTGTAGCATTAACTTAACGAAGGTCAACCTATATGTCACAATCTTAGGATTTTATGACATAGTGATTGGTATGGATTGGCTAGAATCGCATGATGCAATACTTAACTATAAAAAAAAACGGTTAAGTTTGCAGATGATTTGGGGTAGAATAGAGTGATTGTAGGAAGAAACTAGGGAGTGTCCTTGAGGTTTATTTCTTCCCTACAACTACATAAGTGTATGCGCAAAGGATGAAATCTTTATGCAGTCTTAGCGCTAAATGAAAAGGGCGACGTGGAAGGATTAGAAAAATTCCATGTAGTGCAAGAGTTTGTAGACATGTTTCCATAAGAGTTACTAGGTTTACCGCCCAAAAGAGAGTTGGAGTTTACAATAAACTTGAATCCTAGAACTGAACCGATAGTGACAACGCCATATTAGATGTCAATGCCTAAATTGTAGGAGTTGAAAATGCAATTGAAGGAATATTTGGATTTGGGACTTATACATCCAAGTGTGTCACCTTGGGGTGCACCATTTATTTTTGTGAGAAAGAAGGATGGATCATGGAGACTTTGTATTGACTATCACCAATTAAACAAAGCAATGATTAAGAACCAATATCCGTTGCCAATAATAGATTATTGTTTGATCATTTGAAAGGGGAAACAATGTTTTCTAATATTCAATTGAGATCAGGATATCACGAATTATGGATTAAATAAGAAGATATCCTTAAGACTGCATTTAATACGAGATTCAAACACTATCAGTTTATTGTTTTACCATTCAAATTGACAAATGCCCCAGGGGTATTCATGATTTTGATGAATGGGGTGTTCCTTGAATAGTTGGATAAGTTTGTTCAAGTATTTATTGATGACATATTGATTTATTCTCAGATGAAATAACAACATGATGAACATTTAATATTGGTCCTATAGTGTCTACGAGAAAACAAATTGTACGAGAAAATATCGAAATGTTCTTTTTACCAATCAAAATTTCATAACTTGGGACATATCATATCTGGTGAAGGTATTGTTGTGTATCCAGTGAAGGTAGAAGATATTATGAAATGTCCTACACCAAACAACGTACAAGAATTACACAAATTTATGGGTTTATTAGGATATTACCGATGATTCGTCAAACATTTTTCGAAGATAGCAAATCTGATCACAAAATTGCAGAAGAAGAAAAAGAAGTTCATATGGACTGAGAAATGCACAGAAGAATTTCAAAAGCTCAAAGAAATGTTGACTACAACGTCGATACTAAAGGTCCTCGACATGGACAAGGAATTCTTGGTATGAACGGATGCATACAAGGAAGGTTTAGGCAGAGTTCTGATGCAAGATGGTCAAGTGATCACTTAAATTTCTAGGAAATTGGGAAAGCATGAGGAGAACTACGCAACACGTGACATGGAGTTATTAACAATTGTGTATGCCCCAAGAATTTGGAGACATTTTCTGATTGGACAAGAATTTGAATTAAAGATAGATTACTATGGTTTGTTTCATATTTTCACATAGAATGACTTGAATGCATGACAAAGGAGTTAGTCATAATTACTTAGTGAATATGAATTTGAGATTACTTACATTAAAGGAACAATGAACTGAGTGTCAGATGAGTTGATTTAGAGACCACACATATTTTTGGTAATACTTCTTAAGATGAATCTTCGAGAAACTATTCTAACTTTACAGATAGACGATGATTGGTACACGGATGTTAAGAATAATATTGGACGAGATACCATGATGGAACCAAAATATGAAGGTTATTCATTAGACAACGATGGATTGTTGAGATGTAATGGAAGAATTTATGTATCGCCTAACGACGAATTAATAATTTTGATCTTAAGTGAATCTCATCGAGCAGTATACATGGTTCATCTGTGAGTCATGAAGATGAAGGAAAACCTTAAGCCTTTATTCTTTTGGAAGGTAATGAAAGCAGACATAGTTAGTTACATGGTGAGATGTCTAGAATGTCAGCAAGTGAAGGTTAAACATAGACATCCAACATGATTACTACAACCACACTATTTTCCGGAATCAAAATGGGAGGTCATTTTGATGGACTTTATCATTGGATTGTCACTAATGGAAAGGATGCATGATTCAATTTTTGTGGTAGTTTACACTCTTATGAAGAATGTACACTTTATTCCAGTACGTATGAAATATCAGGTGCCAGATATAGCAAGATTATTTGTTAGTGAGATTGTGAGGTTACATGGAGTACCAAGAAGGATAATATCTGATTGGGGATCAGTGTTTACAGGATGGTTTTGGACTAGTTTACAAGAGGCTTTGGGAACACAACTAAACTTTATTACATCATATCATCCAGAGACAGACGAGAAAGTAGAAAGAAAGAACCATATTTTGAAGGATATGTTGCGTATTTATGTAATGGACCAACATAAATGTTGGGAAGAATTCTTACCACTAGTAGAGTTTGCATACAACAACAACTATCAGATTACAATTAAGATGACACCATTTGAGTTTCTTTATGGGAGACTGTGTCGAACGCCGTTGAGTTGGGATCGAATTGAGGATAGGGTCTTGGTAGGACCAAAAGTAATTTAAGAAATGGAAGAACAGATGGAATCGATAAGAAAGAACAGATGGAATCGATAAGACATAGGATTAAAGAAGCACAATATCAACATAAGAGTTATGTTGATGCGCATCACATTGACCATAGTTATGAAGTTGACAAAAGAGTTTTATTGTGGGTAAAACCACACAAGAGTTTAATCAAGTTGGGAAAGGGTGCTAAGTTACTCTATCTTAGGTTTGTGGGACCTTTCGAAGTTGTGGAAAAGAAAGGACCCATGGGTTATCGACTAGCCTTTCATTATTATTTGAGGCATATGCATGATGTATTTCATGTATCTATTTTGAGACATTATATTAGTGATCCTTCACATGTTATTGACATGAGTTATTTGCAGGTGTCAGACGAAGGTGCTCTCATGGCGGAGCCAATATGCATTTTGGAGCATCAAATTCGATAGTTATGACATCGAATAGTTGATCGGGTCAAGGTCCAGTGGGACAATTATAGTCCACACTCAGCTACCTAGGAGGATGCATATGCGATGCGTCAACAATTTCCTTACTTTTTTGATAGATTAGACACATAGATCTATGTCAGATAAATTTATTTACTTTCTTTTATACACTATACAATCTTCGAGATAAAGTTTAAAACAAGAGGGGTTATATGTTACATTCCTCCCTACTGAGCACACTTTTATTGACTTATTCTTTGAGGACACTTGCCTGTAAGTGATCCGGTTATGGTACATTGTGATTTCATTTCAATTTTTGGATTTACATGATGTTGATGAGGTTTTGTGAATTTTTGTTATATGATGTATATGTATTGGCAGATTCCATTGATGAGTTCTCCATAGTGTTGAGGACACATGACATGTTATGGATGTTGATGGCATCAATGGAATTCCTTGGACTCTAGACCGATTCAGGAAGTGGATTGTATTTAGATTTAGTATTTCATTTTCGCACTTGTGACATATGATTGATTATAGTATGATTACGCATATGGATAATTGATAGTGTTTTTGTCAGTGTATGCAGGCTTGACGATGCTTGCTAATATGATTAACATAAGGAGTAGAGGGGTCATGCATAGAAAACTAGACATTGAGGGAGAGGTGTGTAAACGTCCCTATCACAGACTACTGGCACTACCTCCGTGGCCAAAAATATAGGTTAATGATTACCTAGGTTGAGTGGTCCACGATGTCTTGAGGGAAGACTAAGATAGTCGTTGAAGAAGATTCTAAGGGTCATGCAATAAGGAAAAGTCCTTATTCGTTAGAAGCCTTTAGTCTCTCACAAGGTCGACCGAATGGAGTATTGACTCAAAAGGGTCGGAATGCCAACAAAAATAGGAACATATTGGAGAATGTGAGGGAATTTGGCTTTTTAAATAAAATAAATTTTGGTAATTACTTGTGCAACTTGGGGAGAGTACGAAAAGTGTGTGTGTGAATAATCATAATTAATTTAAATTAAAAAGTTAATTATGTGTGCATGCGTATAGGTGTTAGTGAGGAAAATTTCTATAAAACAAATGATGTAGAAGAGAAAATGATCGGACCTTTTGAGAATTGTTATGCTGTTGAATTTTGATTTGAATATGTTTTACTTGTGAGAGTTAGGACTCCAAGCTTGTGAAAAGAGTGGAATTTCTTCCTTGCGAGGGAAGCTTGGAAGCTATTGTGTTCTAGTTTTTTTAGCTTGGCCCCTTTGTGGCTCAGGGGGATAAGGGGGAATAAGAGTACCCCTAGCATTGGCTTGGAGGTACCATTGAAGTCTTTGTCATTAGCAAGAAAAAGTAAGAAAGGAGCGGAATACTTTGAAGGGAATCTTCATTACACAACCTTCATTGGTCCTGATATTGTATATTCTACATTTATTTGTAGTTTGAGTATATTAGTATGTTAGATTTGGTATGGCCACTGTAGAATCAATAGAAAGTCTTAATGCCAAATTGTTACAATTGCTAACAAATGAATAATAGTTACGGTGCTTATAATTTTCAAAATTTTCGCTGTAATTTCGAGCGTTTCCGAACCCTAAATTCAAGTGGATTGATCCTGTTTTAAAACTTGAAATGATATTGTGTATGGTCTATGTTTTAAAAATTGTATTTTATTCCATAATTGAAGTTCTTATGATCAATGGTTTTAGTTGATATTTTTCTAAAGAAAATTAATAGTGTATTGTTGGCTGGTAAACTAAGGAATTAATTCCTAAATTTGTATCATGAGTTCTCGATTGAATTTCATTTAAATCCTAGTCAATTCATATGGCGGGATCTCTGTCGAATTATATTCTAGATCCGAAATTTTGTATCGTGGATTCCTTGTTAAATATTATGATAATTCAATTTTGTTGTATGGTGAATCTCCATTGAATTTTTTTTAAATTTGAAACTATATCGTGGATTTTCTATTGAATTTATTGATAAATCTGAATTTGTTAGTAGCGTGGAGTCTCTGCTTAATTTTTATAAATCCAAATTTTTGGAAAAAATCGTAGGGTCACTGTCAAGATGCGAATCTAAGAATTTAGAGCCTGTTGTTTCGCAGCCAATTTCTTTACCTTCTCCATAGTTTTGACTTGCATTTTAACCATAGGAGTTATCCCTTTTACCTTGACAATTATACATCTAACCATAGGCTAGAACCTAGTGTTGACCCAAAAGGAGTTATTCAAAGCTATAAGACTATGGTGTGTTGTAGGATTCTTCAACTCCAACACTCCCTTTCACCCAGAGTGTTATCGGTAGAATGCGGTCATAATTCAAGGTCGATCGATAGATGTGGGTTCTAACCTATCCTTCCACTTTCCTTCATCATTGGTTATGAATTTAATCAGACAACTAGCGAGATTTCTCCTCACCCGAGAATCTACGGTGGAGATCTACTCCAGAAATCTGGGACTCCGACTTCGGAGTTTGTCTACACCAAACAAATTTGAACTAATTCACCTAGATCGTTGAATCACCAAGGGGATCAGGAATATAATGACTCACACTCCTCCTATATCCGAAGACCGTGATCAACTATAGAACTCTGAGATTCAATGTTCTTTTCTCCTAATCACCATCAAACTCCTGAATTGTAGAACGCCAAATTGGAGAAGTGTGGATATATGCGGTCCACATTAACCCATCAACGAACGATCAACATTGACTATGGGATTTGGGAATTTCCACACCAAAGAGGCTTTCACCCAGAACCTTCTAGATAAAGAAATTCCAAATACTCAAAAATCTACTGACACATGTACCCAACAACTGACGGTGAGGATTTACTCTGGAATTTGGGACTTTGGGGAATTCTCTACTCCGCGCAACCACAACCAATTTCTCCCAGAGTGTTGAATTGATGAACCATTTAGAATCCAATGACTCACACTCTCCCAGTGATCTATGGTGTAGATTCACTCTGGGACTCCAGAGCTTTAGGAATTTTGCCTCGCTTACAACAATAAATCAAAACTTCCAGAGCAACAAAGTCCAAAGGATTTGGGGTTTTAACATCTGTACTCCTTTCCTTTCATCAAACAACTCTGAGGGATTCTGATATCTCCCAAACAGATCTCCTCCACTCACCTCAAAACAAGGAGGTTTCTCCTCTTGGGGACTTACTCTCACTATCCCTCCCGAGCTTATTCACTTAAAGGACTCGAACCTTGGCTCACACTTTGTGCTTCCCTCCTTATAATGGGATGTAAAGAAGTTACATGCCCACTCCTTATTCTATATCACCTCTGAGATTTATCAACACTTAACAAAGTTTCGACTCTATGCACTCTTTACACTGGTCTCCCCTCTGAGCTTTTATACTCCTATGAGTATAGGCGCACTTCTTGCACCTAATCTATGTAAGTTTTTCACTTCCTCTCTTGAGCTTCATTATTCATAAGTTTAAGGCCTCAACCTACCTTGAGTGGTCTCTGCACACACCTTGTGTTTTTTCTCCTGAGCTTTGGGCTTTCAAGGGGCCTGTCCCTGAACTTATGGTGTTGGCACTAGGAATACTTTCACTGTGACACTTAGAAGAGAAAATTTGGTTCTTAGCATAAAATATTAACTCATTCTCAGAACAGACAATCACACAGGTGAAAAATTACTCCATCACAGTGTCTTTTAGTTCAGAAAGTATTGAGTAAGCTTACAATTTCCTCTCAGTGTTTGAGAGATTTTCTATTATCTTCCTTTCTCTTTCAAATATATATACTATGATAACTCATAGTATCTACTTACTTGCTTCGTACAATTGAGGACTGTTACAATATTGAATAATGATTGATGCTTGTTTTTCCTTGAGGTTGGATATTTTTGTTTAGTGGTGAATGCTAATTATATGATAGATTTCATAAAGAGATGGAACATTATCTAGATGATAGTAAATTATTGTTATTGTAACCTTTAAGGGAAGGAAAACTTGTCTAGTATTTGAGTAATTGAATGATTAAATTTGTGTTATGACTAAGTACTTTACTATTTTTTAATCATGAGTCTAGAGTTGAGTTTGGGTACAAAAATTAGATGCATCCTTGTTCCTAAGAAAATTCACCAGTATTGAGACCTTAAATGGTAAAAACCAATTAGATAAATCCTTGATTTGAGCATTGATTATATGTCTTGGAGGTCCTAACCTTGTAGTAATATTGGATGGGAAGATATCCTAGATTGTTTTGCATTATGATTATCCTATTAGTAGCAGTGATTTTGTATAACGAAATTTGCAGTGTAGGATGTAAATGAGAAATGAATTTGTAATATTGAACCATGTTAATGTCAAGTAACTTTTGTTCTTCAATGAATTAAAAAAAAAATGTACAACTAATGTACTCACTTACATTTATGTCGTAATAGAGGGGATATTACACTAGCAAGCCTCATAACATCATTCCCATAATGTAATCATTGACAATAACATTCACTGATGAGAACATTCATTGATGAGAACATTCACTGATGACAACGTCCAATGACAACAAAATTCACCAATGAAAACATCTACTAAAAACAACATCCATTGCCGACAACATCACAACCTCAAAATAGTGCACATAAAAGAATCACGTACATTCAGTCCTTCATAGGGCACCTTGAGAACAAGAAAGACCTCAATAAAATCCTTTAGACTTATCTTGCACACCAGAAGGACACCCCAACAATTTTAGTGCACCCCAGATCTCTTTTGTGCACCTAAGACTTCATCGCTTTCTTGGTTTCTCTCCAAATGTGAAATATATCCTATATTTAAAGTAATTGTGTACCCACTTTCAAGGTCAACATGTAAATACTGGATAGGCCGACCTCAATTTTATGGCTGGGTTGTCGAACAAAAAAATTCATATCTCCTCATTCCTATGGAGTTAGAGGGAATTCCATATACAACTGGAAAGGTCTCAAAATCATATTTCCAACCATATAACATGTGATCCCATTTGAGCTAGGTATGTAGGATAAAAATTCTTTCAAAGATAGGGTATCCAAATTGACCATCAATAATCCAAAAGTAATACTTTGAACAATATCCGTGTTGCAATATTTATCTTGGACACATGTAGGATTGCAATACTTATCTTGGACATATTTAGGCTCTCTCTATATTTTAAATCAATGAAAAAAATATTTACAACAATATCTCCCTTTGTTGTTGATTGCAACACTTATTCAATTCTGTAATACTCCCCTTGTATGCAACTCAACTTTTTTTTCCAACTTCTCACCCTTTGAAATTGTTAATTTTTTTTTTTTCAAAACCCCAACCCAGTTTCAGTCTTGCTGATTTTTCAGCCAAATTTAAATGCCAAACTCAGTTTCAGCACTGTTTCAGCATATGTTATAGCCCTGTGTTTCAGCATATACTCACAGGGGTGTTTCAGCATATGACTCAGCACTGTGTTTCAACATCTGTTACAGCACTGTGTTTTAGCATCTATTACAGCACTGTGTTTCAACATCTGTTACAACACTGTGTTTCAGCATCTGTTACAACACTGTGTTTCAGCATCTGCTCACAGTGGTGTTTCAGCATATGACTCAGCACTATGTTTCAGCATATACTCACAGCGGTGTTTCAGCATATGACTCAACACTGTGTTTCAGCATCTAAAAAACTTAACAGAAAATAAATTTCAGAACTGAAACATGAGGATTATGAACATCGTTTTCTAACTTCGACCCTGGAAAAACCCACAAGGGGAAAACCAGTGAGAGAGGGATTTGTATTATTTATGAGCTTCTGAGAAATTCTTTTACAGCATATTCATCTTCAGATATTTACACAAACTTATTTGGACATTCCTGTAGATTTTCTCCTCAATTTCTGAACCAGAAATTCGTACAACTGTACGACAATTAATGTTGTACGAACTGTCACGAAATTCGTGCCAAAACTCTGCTAAGATTCAATTTCTGTGCCACTCAATGTTATTCGGCAACCTTGGAATGCATGCCAATGCTCCGAGAAATTGCTGCTGCTGTCTCTTTTCTTCAGCTCGACCTCTCTCTTGCTCTCTCTTGTTCTCTCAACAAGAATGATTCATCTCCCTTGCTCTTGGCATCTCACCAAGAGTCTCTTGCTCTCTAAACAAGACTGCTGCTGCATCAACTTATTACACAAGAATGGGTGCGCCCACTTGCCTTAATCAACCTCATGAGGGAAGGTGAGGAGTTTTCTAATCTAACAGCTGAGATTAGATTAGATGGGTGGCTGAGATTTGGTGTCTCTTCACTCACCCTCACTTTAATCATAAAATTATCTTTTTAATTTTCATCTCACAAATTAATTTGACTAAGACCCATATTCGGCAATTTCTCCCCCTTAGGCGCTTAGGGAAGAGAAACACTTGCCTTGGTACATTATTTTGATTAAAATTTTAACACTCCCTCATACCGAGGAAAGTGTTACTCGCCACTCCAAGCTTGTCCCTGAAAAATACAAGCTTTCCCATGTTCAATGCCTTGGTGAGTATGTCTGCAACTTGCTCCTCAGTAGATATGTACTGTAGCTCCACAACTCCTCTTTGAACATAATCATGGATGAAGTGATACCGAATCTCGATATGCTTAGACCGGTCATGAAAAACTGGATTCTCCAAGAGTTTAATGCAACTCTGATTATCACAGTAAATCACAGTAGGCCTCAATTGCACACCGAACAATCCAATCAGCATCTTGCGAAGCCAAAGGGCCTCACAACTAGCCTGACTAGCTACCATTTACTCAGCCTCTGCCGAACTCAAAGCCACTGACTTTTGCTTCCGACTGAACCAAGAAACAACTGTTGATCCCAATCCAAAGAAACACCCTGAAGTGCTTTTCCTGTCACTGACACATCCTGCCCAATGTGAGTCTGTATAGCCAACCAGACGAACTCCATCTCCTCTATGATA
>ML798388.1:605231-615735 GCA_009831015.1 Picea engelmannii | reverse complement strand
AAAATAATTTACTGAACCAATGAGGATTAAGAAGGTCAATATTGGGACTGAAGAGAAACCCAAGATAGCCAGCATTGGATATTACTTGGATAGTGAGACATTGGAAAAGATAATTGAATTACTGCATGAATACAATGACTTATTCCAAGCCACATTTTCATAGGTGAAAGGGGTAGAAGAACTTGGAGAGATGAATATACCCCTCAGACCAGATGCAATACCAGTGAGACAAAGACCATACATATTAAACCCCATCTATAAGTAGAAGGTTAAGGAAAATTTTTACAGAATGCTAGAGTCAGGAATCATAAAGCCTGTGGAAGAATCAGAGTGGATTAGTCATGTAATACCCCTAGGCTGAACCCAAATTGTAAATGTAAATGTAAAAATTCTTATAAGTTGATGATATGTTGATATAATTTTGCATGCACTTTCCATGGTATAGTACGCACATGTACCACGCGCTAAAATGATGAAGCGTGCACATTCCAGGATACCATGCACAACAAACTTAAGTGTGCACGATTTTGAGGCTAGAGAGTCTTTTCTGTATATGTTGTGTTTATAGGATAGTGAGGCAGTTATTATAAGCCAGGAGGCTTATTTGTTGAATTAGGCTGGAGATCCTAGATGCTAAAGACCAGTGAGCCTATTTTTGTATATGTATTATTATTAATATAATACATCATTGCATGTAGACCGACCACTGTTAGTGCAAGATTTGACTCACCCTATGCAATCTTGCAGAGAGGGTGTAACGTCCTCGACCATCCATGTCGAGCCACGCTACGCCAGAGAACACTTTCGTTCTCTCTGCAGAACATATTGTAACAAACTCAACATCATACTGAGCTATGCCACATAATGTTTTTTGAACCACATGCAATTAAATTATATACACACAGAGCTCTTGCAGAAACATATATATAAAACGTAACTGAAAAATACTTTACATAAATGCACAAATTCATACTGAAATAATAGTAAACACATACATGCAACATATACGGGAAATACCCATAAACATACAGACAATTATAATCATGCATAGGAGAAACCCATAAAAATAAGCACGTAAATAACAATGTAACATGTAAATTTATCACACAAATGACACTTATCTTTGTAAGAATATCACCAACTGCGTGTAGACCTTCCACGAACCTTCCAACCTTAGACTACACTATTCATCACTCTCAACAGTGATTCACCCCTGAGTTGGGACTAAAATCCACCCGGGTAAAGGGATTCCTAACTAGGTTAAAGGCTCATAGACCACAGGAAGGATTTCGTCTCATGTGCCAACTCAAAATAACAACCCGCAGTCCCTCATTCCCCACATGCCTGTCCCACCCAGGAAGTCTGCCCCTTCTCTGCTCAACAGTCCTTCGGTTGCCCCACTTCCTTTTCGGGCTTCAACAACAGGCCGAATAGGAAGTCTCAGAGCACTGTAGCTGTAGTTCACACCTTCAGGAAATCAATCCCCAACAATTCTCTCACCTAGAGAATTTCTCACAGGCCTAAAAACCTGCTTCTTCAGTCCAAATCCCAAGCTAAACAGACACACCAACACAAATGGCTATGGATACGGGTTTAGGTATAGTCATGAAGATACAAAGGATAGCTCAATGGGTGTAAATACTCATGGGTGATTGACTGGATGACTGAATGATTGAAGGAATGATGGAAAAGATGATAGGAATGAACTAAATCCCAAAAATATGTATGCATGTCCCCAACTTGACACTTGTCATGTTGGGAGCTACTTTGGCCCACTTGTACCCAGCTTTAGAACTTAGGATAAATAATTATCCATACTTTATGATTAAACAAATATTAATATAATATTCCTTTTTGGCTTAAGCTCCCTAGCTTATCCCCTTTCCTTAACTCAGCCCCTCCCTTTCCATAACTGGTGGAGTTTAGTCCCCCATCTCTTTTATCATGGTCGGTCTGCGCGCAACGATGTATTTTATATTAAATATGAGACATATACAAAAATAGCTGCACTGGACTTTAACATCTAGGCTCTCCTACCTAATCAAAACATAAGCATCCTAGCTTATAATAACTGGCTCACCAACCTATAAAACATAACATATACACAAAGGCTCGTTGGCCTCACAATCGCGCACACTTAAGATGTTGCATGCAGTATCCTGGAATGTTCACACTTCATCATTGCATTGCGCAGTACATGCGCGCACTATGCCATGAAATGTGTATACAAAATGATATCAAAACAACTCACCAGATTAAGTACATTTTCATCTATATTACAATTGGGCATGGCCTAGGGATATTACAATCCCCTCCCCTTATTTATGCACTTTCCTCAGTGC
This sequence comes from Picea engelmannii, assembly GCA_009831015.1. Lineage (NCBI taxonomy): Eukaryota > Viridiplantae > Streptophyta > Pinopsida > Pinales > Pinaceae > Picea > Picea engelmannii. The sequence continues at coordinate 613,393 of ML798388.1, read as the reverse complement.
ATCATGTACCCATATACAACAAAATTTCAAAAATCCTCAAAAAGATGTAAGTATTCTGCCTGCATTGCATCCTCGTGCTCCCAAGTAGCATCCTCAGGACCATACCAGGTCTATTAGACCTTTACAAGCCCTATGGATCGGTTCCGCTGTTTGATTTTTCGGTCCAGAATGCATATCGGATTGACTTGAAAAGCACCTTCTTTCTCCACTTGAATCACATTCCAATCAATAACATGATTAACATCAGGTATATATTTATTTAGCTATGATACATGGAATACATTATGAACATACATAGATGCAGGCAATGCAATCATATAAGCCACTAGACCAATCCTCTCTAGGATTTCAAATGGTCCACAATAGCGAGCTGCCAACTTTGAACAATTCCCCAACTTCAGGGAACCTCTGTTGGCCTTCACTTTCAAGAATACATGATCACCCACTTTAAATTCCCCATGAGTTCTTCCCTTATCAACATAGTTTTTTTTCCTTTCTTTGGAAGCCTTTAAATTTTGCTTTATTTTTATCATTTGCTCCTCCATTTCCCTAAGAAAATCTGGCCCAACCACTACTTTGTCTGTGGGGTTATCCCAACTTACTAGTGTGTTGTACTGTCTTCCATAAAGTGCCTCAAATGGGCTCATCTTTAGAGATGCTTGGTACCCATTTGTTGTGGGTGGGAAATCTCTCCTACGAACTAGCATTAAGGGTTTTATCATGCATGCAGAAATGACCTAAAGTCTCCTACTTCTTACCAACATCCCAATCATAAACCCCATTATTCATATGCAAATACAAGGTTAAAGAGATCAAGTTACTGTACCTTAGTTTCCGTGTTTGATGTCAATCCCTTTAACGTTTGGTCGCTCCTTGACTGTAACTCTCCTCCCAACGCTGACCTGCATTCATAAAAGACAAAAAATGAACTCCACATACATATGATCTATAAACTAATGAGTTAGATATTCTATCAAAATATCATCAAATTTAAATATTTACAATCTCATATGACGGGACGGGAAAATTACTTCTTTTATTAATCTCACAAGAGTAACCTTACAATAGTTAGATCGGCCACTACTCCTCGAATCTAGTCCTAGGCTCCTCTTCAATTGTGCTCCAACTACTTCTGTATATGCTTCTCTTCACACAATAGTTACAAAAGGTTGGGACAAGGGGAATACTAAATCGGGTATAGTTTCTTTGCTATGATTTTCCTCCTTCCAAATGGGACCCCTACTCATTCTTTTATAGGCTATAAAGGGTTAGGTATTTGGTCGAGTGACCGACTATGGATGGTCAAACGATTTAGTTAACTTACCCAAAACTGTGTGTTCCGTCTGCAACTTTCCATTTTTCATGCTTTTTAGGTATACGTGGGTTGTAGTAGGTCAGCCAACGTACACACGCGTGCAATAGTGGATCAAGGTGCATATGCCTTCAAAAAGGGTGTTTTTTAATAAGTTGTTCAGTAGTGGCTTTGGCAAAGAAGGCAAATGAGATGGCATGATGCCAGGTAAACATGTCTAGTGCAATTTAGGGTTATAACACCATTGTTATAAGAAAACTCTACTAAGTGTAGGTAGTCTTCCCATTTTGATGGTTTATCCATCACATACATTCTAATTAACATGTATTCAATCACTTGATTCACCGTCTCTATTTTTCCATCTGATTCTGGATGATAGGTTGTACTAAAATTCAAATTTGTGCCAAATCCATTAAATAATCCTTTCCAAAATTTTGAGGTAAATTTTGGATCTCTGACAGACACAATTGTCTTTGGTATGCCATGTAATCTAGCAATTTCTTTCATATAAACATCAACAATGTTAATTTCCTTGTGAGTGAGCTTAACTGGAATAAAATGGGCAGCTTTAGTAAGCTTATCTACCACTACCATGATGGAATCATGTTGCTTGTTTGTTCTAGGCAGTTTGGTGATGAAATCCATTGTTACAACTTCCCATTTACACTCAGGAATGGGTAATGGCTATAGCAAACCAACTGGGTGTCTATGCTCAGCCTTTACCTTTTGACATTCCAAACATCTGACAATAAAATCAACAACTTCTTTCTTCATCCCTGGCCAATAATATTGCCTCCTGACAGATGCAACCGTTTTCTGATATCCTAGGTGCCCAGCATAAGGCACATTATGAATTTCTCTCAATATCATATTTTTCAATTCATTATAATTTGGTACATAAACTCTGCCCCTATACATGATAATTTCATCATTATTTATCTTATATTCCTCAATTTTTTGCTGCAAAATACCTTGTTGTAATTTTGTCACTAATTCCTTGTAATGCAAATCTAATTTGGAAGTGTAAATTCTAACCTTGTATAATATCTACTGAAAACAAATATTCAGAAAAGAACAAAAAAGATACAATGAAAAATACAAACATTACACAGAGAGTTTTCCCCTAGAAACCCAAACCGGGAAAACCAACATATTTTATATTCATTCATTGTGTTACAATGTTTACAATACAAAATACATATAGGAGCCAACGACATCCCAAACCCTAACCCAATGACCCGGATTAGTCCAAAAACCTAATTCCTTAACCGAAAATAGAAAACCATTAGCAAAGAAACCATGTTCTGAAAAACCACCTAAATATAACGCGGTCTCGAAAAATGCGGTTCCGAAAAATATGGACCCGAAAAATATGGACTACTACTCATGCAAAGAATATAACACATACCCAACAGGAAGCCTCTATAATTATGTATTTCAAATATGATTGGTACATGCTAATGGTTGTAGCATGCAATTCATGTACTCTTATGTTGAGTGCATCAACCACTTTGTTCTCTTTTCCCTTGATATGCTTTATATCAAAGTCATATTCACTTAGAAATTCTAACCATATGGTTTTCCTAGCACTTAGAGTTGGCTGATAAAATAAATATTTCATACCATTATGGTCTATTCTTAGCTCAAACCTTTTCCCCATGAGGTAGTGTCTCCATTTCCTCAAGACATGCACTATGACTGCCAACTCCAAATCATGAGTGGCATAGTGTCTTTCATGCTCCTTTAACTTCCTTGAATCATAACATATAACAAACCCATTTTGACTGAGGACTCCATCAAGTCACTCTTTACATGCATCTGTCCATACAATTAATTCTTCATCTGGGTCTGCAATCCTTAGTATTGGAACACTTGTTAATGACTGTTTCAAGTGTTGAAAACTCCTTTCACAATCCAATGTCCACTGAAACTTCACACCCTTTCTTTGCAAGAAAGTGATTGGGTGTGCAATCTTTGAAAAACCTTCAATAAATATCCCGTAGTATCTTGCAAGGCCCATGAATGATCTGACCTCTATCACATTCTTTAGCACTGACCATTCTCTAATGGCTTCTATATTCTCATGATCCACTGCTATCCCATCCTTTGAAATGATATGCCCCAAATAATGAATTTGTTTATGATAAAATGAACACTTGCTCAACTTGGCATACAACTGATGCTCCCTTAACACTTGCAACACCATCCTCAAATGATGCTCATGCTCTTCTTTTGACTTGGAATATACAATAATGTCATCCAAAAAGACAATCACAAACTTGACTAAATATTCTCAGAAAACACCATTCATTAAGCACATGAAAACAACTGGTGCATTTGACAACCCAAATGGCACCACTGTGAACTCATAATGACCATACCTTGTCCTGAAGGTGGTCTTGATGATATATTCCTTTTTAAACCTTACCTGATGGTATCCTGAACTAAGATCTATTTTTGAAAAGATCTTTGCATCCTTTAATTGATTAAAAAGATCATCGATCCTTGGCAAAGGATACTTGTTCTTCACAATCACTTTATTCAACTATCTGAAATCAATGCACAATCTTAATGTCCCATATTTCTTCTTCAAAAATAGGACTGGGGCACCCTAAGGTGACACACTTGGGCATATATACCCCTTCTTTAGAATTTCTTCAAGCTACATTTTCAACTCCTTCAACTCTAATGTACTCATTCTGTAAGGAGTCTTTGACACTGGAGCTACTCCAGGCATTAAATTTGTAGAGAAATCAATTTCTCTCTTTGGGGGTATTCCTGGTACCTCCCTGAAGACATATTCAAACTCTTTTAGGACTGCATAATCTTCCAAATTTGGCACATTATCTCTAGGTGTCTCTTCCATATGTTGTGCAAATATTTGACACCCTTTCCTATAACATTTTTTCAGCTGCAATGCTGAAATTTCTGTGATGGTTACTGCCCTGGGAATTCCCTGCACTTTCCTTTGGTTCCCTTCCTCATCCAAACAAGTAAATTCTTTGTTATGACAGTCTAAGAGAGCATGATGTTGTTCCAACCAATCCATCCCAATTAGATAGTCATAGGAACCTAAAGGCAAGATGTTCAAATCTTCCTTGGTGTTCAACCCATTCATGTCCATACAACATGACTTAACCATCTCATTAAATTTTCTTTTGGCTCCTGTAGCCAGTTGCACCAACCAAGATTTTCCATGCTTGCTTCTTGGAAAATGAAAACTTTCCACCATATTAGGATCTATATAACTATGACTAGCTCCTGAATCAATTAAAATAATAATGGTTTGGTTGTTGATCATACCTTCCACTTCAATCATATGTGACTGATACTCTGCTTTCTTGTTGTCCAAGGCTGCATAGATCCTGGGCACATTTCTGCCCATGTACTCCACTGTTTCATCTTGCTATACATTGTGAATAGTCCTCCCTTTTTCATCTTTGTGAGGACAATCTATGAACATGAGATCTCCTTTACAACCCCAACATTGAATAGGTGGTTGCCTTGGCCTTTGACCCCCTGTTTCAATCATTCTGGGCTCTCTAGGAGTTTGCTGTCCTTGTGGATTTTTTATGAAGAATGGTGGCTTAGCTCCCTTCTTCCTCTGATCCACCTTGAATTTATTTTTGTATTCCCAAGATTTTTGGAAAGTTGGCCTTGATTTTTGTTGATCATAAAATCATTTAACTCACCTTATGGTATCCTCCAATGTATTGGGATCATCATACTATATTTTTTCACTGATGAATGATGGCAATCCACTCAAATACCTATGAATCTTAACTATTTCATCCTTAATGAAAGAGACATACTTCAATAGTTCTAAAACCTTCTTTCATATTCATCAATGGTCATACTCCCAAGTTTGAGTTCAAAGAACTCTTTCATTTTCTTGTCATAGTATCTCTTAGTCAAGTATTTCTTCTCAAAATACTTCTTGAATTCCCTCCAAGTAATACTTTTCTCCTTAATGTGTTGCACCTACACAAGATGATCACACCATATGGATGCCTTTCCCTTGAGTCGATAGATAGAAATTCTACCTTCTGCATGAGAAGAATAATTATGCAATTGAAAATAATTTCTCATGCCCAACAGCCATGTCTCTGCATCTTCATCCTTCTTGTGCTCACCATCAAATGTAGGAGGTTTGATTTTGTTCATTTCTCCTCGTAGCTCATCCACCCTAGACCTCTTGTGCTTTCTAATAGGGGATGGACTTGAGATGCCGTGTGATCTCTTATTAGAATGCCTCGAGGACTGATGGTGATGTCTTCTAACACTTCTTGCTTTTCTTTTCTCATCAGAAGGTCTGTGACTTCCTGACTTGCTTGAGCCACTATCCTTATCCAATTTATTTTCTATTATGTTCAAGCTCTCCAATAACTTCATGTTGAATTCATCCTGCTACTCCTTGGATATCATAAGCCTTTAATTATCAACTTTATGTCTTTGGACATCCTTCTGCAAATTTTTGATGGACTTTGCCATATTCATGTTTTCATTCCTTTCATCTCCATGTCCATTGGAGTTTGTTCCTTCAATGCCAAAATGGACATCCATCCCTCTAATATCATCCTCCTAAATGTAAGTCCCTTGTGCCTCTTCCATTACTCTGGAATCTATGCTAATCTTGATTTGATCTAGTTGTTGTTAACTCTACAAAATGTGCAGCCAACAAAACTTTGTCAGGCTAACTGTTTCAGCATACTCATGAAAAATATGAACCATTTTGGTTCAATAATATATTAGAATACTTTCTTCTAATTTCCTAAAAATTTGAATGCCAAAATCAATTTTCTGGGTGGATAATTAGATTCCATTTTTCAAGACCTTTCCAATGCCTACTCACATGCTCAATTTCGAGTCTGGAGCATAAAGTTATGGTCGTTTGAAATTTTCCCATTAATTTTTCTGTTCATTTTTCAACTTGGCACAACTCTATGCTGTAATTATGTATTTTCGCACCTACTCCATTGAAATTTTTATATGTTCTCAATTGGGTTTCTGCATAAACATATTATGAACATTCTGTCCAAGTTTCACCTGATTCTGGGTTCTGGGTTGCTAGTTACAACCTGCTGAAGTTCTAGGACAATTTGTGTTTTTGGTCTAGAATGTTACAGGTACCTTATTTTCCATATTAAACACCTTTAACATGCCCAAAAATTTAATTCATCTCTTGGACTGCCTTCTATGGTTCGATATATTTCCATCGACTACCCCTATGCCTCAATCCGATTCTGGAGCAGAAATTTATGGCTCTTTGAAGCTAGTTGGGTCGTATAATTTACCCTCCACTATTTAAGTTGTAACTTTCTCATAAAAGATCTATTTGGCGAACGATTTACACCATTAGAAATATCTCTCTGAGTTCTTTCATTTGATTTGTAGAAACAAAATGTACCTTTGGTACAACTCTGTCTCGTGGTTTTTGAGTTGATAAAAACGCTCTTAAGGCCCTAAAAAACGCGCTGCAAAAAGATGACGTTCAAATGATATAAAACGTCGCAAAAAATCACTGGTTTTCTGCTATTATTCACTTTCCAAATGACTCCGCACACACAAATTTCAACCTGCAAACCCATATTTACCATGCACAACAAAAACACAAGGGAAATCATGCTTTGTGCAGTTTAAAACCACTGTGTATCACTTCTCTGTCACACCACTAACTTGTGCACACTACTTTTATGTCGCACGCCAATATCGACCATGCACAGTTTTTGTACTGTGCACTGATATTCCGTGCACATTTCACTCAACGTGCTGCACCATGCCAAATTTTATTACATCTCCACTGTGCACCAAAACTCTGTGCACACCATTAACAAAATTTTCGCACAACAACATATACTCACATTGCGCGCACAACTACCAAAATCCACTGCACTATGCAAATACTGCGCGCAGAACGTGCACCATTATTTTTGTGTGTGCACACCGTGCACACCTTTTATGTGAACACACACCGCGCAATGCTAAATTTAGCGCACGCATCCACACACCAACATTTTTTTGCGCGACGCCAAAATTTAGCACGCGCACTAGTACACAAATATTTTTCCAAGTGGTGCCCAAATTTACACATATCATAAGCCTTTTACTGCGCATCCTGCATTTTTAGTGCACCCATCTACGTGCATTCATTTTTATACGGATCAATTTCCTCGTGAATTCCGTTGTTGAAATTGGGGATTTTTCCTAACTTTTTCCCCAATTTACCATAGACATTCTGCAACCACGAAATTTGTTCGATTTCACCCCGATAACACCAATCAACCTCTGCAATAAAAAATCATCGTGGGTTGACATTTCTGGAATGAATTCACCCAAAATCAATTCATGAATTGGGAATTTTAGTTACGAATTCTGATCCATCTGTCATGGCTTTACTGTAACTTCAAATTCAACCAATTCCGAGTCTGAATTTGCTAGAACAGATATTAAATCAATAATATCTTACCATATGGCTGAATTTCTCAATTTCCCCATGAATTTACCAACCGAAAATGGGCCCTTTTCCCAATTTTTGTACCATATTGTAGCTGAATGCTCTGCAACTCGAAATTTGGCCACTTCGAAATAAATCCTCTATGAAATTTCGCTTCAACTCAACTTGTTCAGCCCCTCTAGTCTCAGTGTTGAAAATTGTAGCTCTGATACCAATTTGTAACATCCCCAACCAGCCATGTCAGGCCACGCTATGCCAGAGAGCACTTCTGTTCTCTCTGCGGAACATACTGTAACAAACCCAACATCATACTGAGCTATGCCACATAATATTTTTGAACTGCATGCAATTAAATTATATACATAGAGAGCTCTTGCGGAAACATATATATATATA
>ML798388.1:553021-579687 GCA_009831015.1 Picea engelmannii | reverse complement strand
GGGGAAAACTTAGGAATTCCTTCCTCACAAGGACCTTGGAATCCATTGCAGGGATCATTTCCCTCCTCAAGGATGTCGACCAGGAGCAAACCCTTCCATAGCCAATGGAGCCTCGGGCAAGGCTCAGAACCTATGTCCATCGGATCGGCATGGGGAAACCCCTCCCAAAATCCTTGGAATGCAATGCAAGCCCAATGTTTTACGTCCTATTATGGGAGTCAGCCGATGACATCTCAAAAAACACAAAATATGTATGCTGGTGAGGACCATGGTTATTACCAGAACCTTAGCCAACAACCAATTTTTTCCTGGCAACCTGGTGCTAGCCAAACTTCGGGCTCCTTTTTTTCTGGTTATAATCAACAAACCAAATTTTTGTTTCTAGCAACTCTACACTTGCAAGACTTGACAAGGTTATTAAATGAACCCATTTGTCATGATCCACGTTGGCCTCCCATGCCAACCAAGTTGTCTTCGAACATTCCAAAGTTCTAAGCTAAGCCTAATGAATATCTAGGTGATCATGTGACTACCTTCCATTTATGGTGCTCATCCAACTCTTTGAGAGACGACTCTATTCAGTTGTGTTTGTTTCAACACACTCTCATAGGGAGTGCTGCGAAATGGTACATTGAGCTCGACCGCTCGAGATATTCTTCCTTTGGTGAATTGACAATGGCTTTCTTAAACCATTTTCAGTTACCTGTGAGATACGACGCTGACACTAAATTGTTGGCCAACTTTGAGCAAACAAAAGAGGACCATATCTCAGATCACATCCGAGAATGAGACGCTGGAAGAGTTTGATAAAAGTACCATTCCCACCAACATTCCTTCTTGAGTGGTTCCTTAAGTCTTTGGCACCTCAGTTATCTAAATACGTCGCAAATTCAGGGGTCTTTTAAGAAGAAGAAGTGATAATGAGAGCTCAACAACTAGAGATGATTTACTCTCAGTCTAGTTTACTTTACGAAGTTTTTCCAGATGCACCAAGGTTGATACTTGACAAGACCAAATAGAGATCTGGACCACATGCCGATGGTATTGTTGGTTTAGCCCAAAAAAATCTCGCTGATCATCTTTCGAATCAATTGCAGCAATTATCAATACAACAGACAACGACCAACCAGACCACTAATTCGGCTTCTCCCCCTACTCAAACATTGGATGTACATAGTGTGCAATCGACAAACTCAAAGACCACCCAACAGCCTGATAGAAAGAAGAAATAGTGAAATAAGGTTAAGGGGGATAAGAAACCTACCAATAATGATGGCAAGGGAAACACAGAAAACAAGAAGTCGAAGTATCCGTGTAATCTTTGCACGGAAGACCATCCGACTCACTAGTGCCCTTGGCTTGTGGAGGCCCAAAAGTTATTGGCACAATAGCATCCTACCATGTTAATGAACCCAATTCCACATTTTGAAAAATTTAACTCAAGCCTCTTTGAGCACTGAAGGGGGTAGTCAGGGACCTCCTCCATCTTCGAGTAATCCTTCGTCTGTGAATGTGTACATGATGAAAGGTAGCTTTGACATAACAATTAGGACACACGACTATGGAATGCCAAACACCTCTGAGAAGGGTAAAGAAGCCAAAAAACCATCTCTTCCTCTCCAGATTGAAAAGACGTTGGGAGAAACAATGACATGCATCCCAAAAGGTGCGCTCAAGAAAGCTTCCCACAACCCAAATGCAAGGGCCGCCCAGAACTACTCTGTGGTGGAGGATTTGTCTCAAACCCCTTGTGCAATGTCTTCTTTGGAAGTCCTCCAGAGCTGCCCTTCACAAAGAAAGGCTATTTTAGCTTCCTTAGGATATTTTATACTTGTAATCCAGGAATGATCATGATTGATACGACTGACTTAAAACCTCATCTCCCTTACCATGTGGCATTTCAGATAGTAGTGGCTTACACCACAAAAACTTTTACTTGGAACATTTTCCACACAGTGGTTGATGAGGGTGCCTCAACATGCATGATGTCTTTGGCATGTTGCAAGGCCATTGACCAACCCATTTTGTCTCCATAAACTACTCTTCTTACCACTTTTGATGGTTGTTCATTCCGACTACATGCAATCATCCCCTCTTTCCCCGTGCAGTTAGGGGGGAATACCATGTGCGTCGAGGTTGAAGTGGTCGATGTGTCTCTCGAATACAATCTCTTGTTAGGAAGGAGTTGGACCTATGATATGAACACAGTGGTCACAACAATTTTCTGGTTCTTATTGTTTCCACACGAGGGTCGGATCGTGTCCATTGATAAATTATTCTTCTCCCGTCTTGACCCTTCATCGGGGGTATCCACGGTCCCGATGATTGACAACCCTTAGCCCAACATCATCAACATAGGGGTTGGTTTGTGCCCACCTTTGATGGGTACTTTCAATTACCCGCCTCCGATCGACAATTTCCATTACATATCGGCTATCCCTGACCAACCTAGGGATGAAATCTTTCAAATATCCTCATTTCACATGACTTACTTTAACGATCTGTGGACTCTTCCTTCCCCATAAACCATGATTGAAGGGATAGGGAACCATGGCATGGCCATGCCTTTTTCCATGACATAATTTGCGTACTCTATAGTCCAACAAGCTTCCACTGACCCCAATCCGACTCCCAAATAGGAGTTAGATCCGATTCTCAAGCCTATTTGGGCTCATGGTTCCCTCACCAATACTAATTCTTTAGACTTAGTATTGCCCTCAAACAAGGTGATTATTGAGGTAATGACTAGTCCATATAGACCCTAGGATGATCTCCATCACAGATCTTATTTTCTCCCATAGCTAGGAAGAATTGAGGCAGGAGAATTCACTATGACTATGACTAGAGATAGGGCTTGTCCTATCAATCCTTTGGCTATGCACATTGTTTATGCTGAAGGAAATATGGAAACCATCACTAAAATGATACCTATTGGTATCTCTAGATCCCCTAGTGTCGTGGAGAATATCTTCATCGAAGTGGACTTCTCCCCCGAGGAGATTTGAATCTACATGGCTTTATTTAAAGAATTCCATGACGTTTTTGCCTGGTCTTACAAGGAAATCCCATGCATACATACAACAATCATTGAACATGAAATCATGACATATCCTAATGCCAAGCCAGTCCGGTAAAAGCTTCGTCCAGTTAATCCTAGGAAAGCAACAATTATTGAGGTTGAAGTAGAGAAAATACTCAAAGTTGGTTTCATCTACCCCATTCAATTGACTCAATGGGTGTCAAATCCCATGCCAGTCAACAAAAATTAGGGTACGATTCATGTATGTATGAACTTTCATGATTTGGACAAGGCCTGTCCAAAGGATAATTTCCCCATGCCATTTATTGAACAGATAGTTGATGAATGCACAGGTTGCGAGGCTTTTTCTTTCATGGATGGTTTTTTGGGATACAATCAGATACAGATCAAGCCCGAAGACCAACACAAAACCACTTTCATTTGTCCGTGGGGTACATTCTCTTATCGGAAGATGCCTTTTGGTATGAGAAATGTTGGAGCTACTTTTCAGCGCGCCATGTCTTTTTATTTCCATGACCTCAAATACATAGTCGAGGCTTATATTGATGATTTAGTGTCATGATCTCGTAAGAGAGATGATCATCCCACACACCTCCGAGTTATATTTAAACGATGTCGCTACTACCAAATTCACTTGAATCCAAACAAATGCAGTTTTTTCTTAACATGGGTCGTCTGCTAGGTTTAATAGTTTCGACAATAGGGATCTTGATCTATCCTCTAAAGGTTGAGGCGATAGTTCAGTTTCCTTGCCCTTGCACAATCCATCAGCTTCAGAGTTTAGAGGGAAAAGTGAACTGTTTACGACATTTCATCACAAATTATGTCGAGATCACAAAGAGTTTCATGCATTTACTAAAGAAGGACATTCCTTTTTATTGGGACGAAGTCGCTCAGTGCTCTTTCGAAGCATTGAAACACGCCCTCACGTTTGCCCCTTTACTTCAACCACCCAATTATAATAAAGATTTCTTATTATACTTGGCTGCTGCAGAGTCAACCATCGATATGGTCTTGGTTCAGGAGGATGATTTGAACTCAGAATATGTGATTTATTACCTGAGTCGAGGCCTAGTTGGACCAGAACTCAATTACTCCCAGGTTTGAAAACTTGCGTTGGCAGCAATTCATGTTGTCCAACAGTTCCGTCATTACATATTGTTTTGAAAGACCACCATCATTGTCGTTGTGAATCCGTTTCAATACGTGTTGACATGACATGTAATCGACAAAAAGATTAGTAGATGGATAGTTATCCTCCAGGAATTCGACTTGGATTTTGTTTCAAAGAAATCCAAAAAGTTGTTGGTCTTTGCGGAACTCATTTCGGAACTTTCGGTCAAGTCAAGTAATGTTATACCTAAGGAGTCATCTATAAAAGGAGAAATGTTTTTTATTATGTCTACGGACCCCTGGTACAAAGATATACTAGTATATCTCCAGAATTTGAGGTGCCCCACCTCTGCTTCTCGTGATGAGCATCACCATATACGCCATCAGGCCAAGAACTATCTCATAGTTGAGGACACTTTGTATCATTGAGGTGTAGATTGCATCCTTTGCCGATGTCTCACTCATGAAGAAGAGGAACTCGTGCTTAACGATTGCCACACTAGAACATGTAGTGGTCATCTTTTTGGGTTGGAAACAACCCAAAATATTCTATGAACCCATTAATTTTGGCCGAAATTAATCAAATATTGTGTTGAATCGGTCAAGAAGTGCCACCTGTGTCATATCTTCTCTCAAAATATGAGGTAACACCCCGCTCCCATGTTACCTGTCATCACAATTGGTCCCTTCACCAGGTGGGGGATTGATTACGCTACATGAAAAACCCCTTCAGCAAGGGGGCACCGTTATATCATCGTAGCAGCAGACTACTTTACGAAGTGGGTTGAGGCTATGCCAACATTTAAAGATGATGGCGAGACAACAAATCTCTCTTTTTTTAACCAGATAATAGCAAGGTTGGACGTCCTAAGAGAGATTTTCATTGACCATGGTAGTCACTTTCAAAATAAAATGATGTCTGAGTTAACATCAAATCTTGGGTTGAGGAAAGAGCATTCGTCACCCTACTACCCACAAGAGAATGGTCAAGTGGAAGCTGTGAATAAGTCCCTTAAGACTATTCTAAAACAAACAATCAATTTTTCCACGTCAAATTGGCATTTGATGTTGTACTCCATGTTATGGACCTACCGAACGTCTGTTAAGACTGCAACTGGTTTCTTACCTTTTCAACTCGTTTACGGGCTAGAAGCAGTCTTTCCTAGAGAGTTTCATATCTTGTCTCTAAAGTTGGAAGTACAATTATTGACAGACACTTCACCACTTGAAGAGCGTTTATTATATCTCGAGCAGCTCGATGAGAAACGTCGTGATGCATCCTTGGCTAACGAGGCTCACAAAAAAAAAAATCAAGTGTCAGTATGATCGGTCCATTCATCCTCAGATTTTCTCTGAAGGCTACCTTGTCCTAGTCTATGACCAAGACAAGGATCCCCTAGGGGAAGGCAAGTTCTAACCCATGTGGTTCAGACCTTTCATTAAGAAGGAGGTTCTAAATAAGGGCTCTTATCATCTGGTGGACTTTGAGGGAAATGCTTTGGCGGAGCCTAGAAATGGGCTCTACCTCAAGAAGTATTAATCGTAGGTGGGTGGTATGGGTGACTTCTTGTACATATGTATAGTTCTTATACATTTTCTTCTTAGTTTTTATCTTTTTGGTTTTATGGACGTGTCATTTTTTGATGTCATATTTTTCACTATGGAAGATGTTAAGTGAATCATAGGTGTTCATTGGGTTTTCGGACGATGCTAGACGACACACGCAGAGGCTTGGTTCCACATCTTGGGTGATTTTCACACCTCAAGGTCAGTTTTTATCTTTAGGAGGTATCTGTTTAGGTGAAACCACAAATAATGTCGCCAAATACAGTGGCACAGGGGTAGTTCCAAGGTTCAACGCTACAATAGTGCACCAACAAAACCCTAACTATCGTCCCTTTCGACAACACCTGCAAAGCAGATGAAGTCTCACCCGAGGTAGAGGCAGGGGTGGTTGCAGGACTCATATGTGTACAAACTTATCTGAGACATAGATCTGTGATTTTAACACTTAACAAAACACTCAATAGTTAACATTCATCAATATTCAGTCTCAGTTACAACACAGTTAAACCCTAATTACAGATCATCACAGTATTCAACCAGATCCAACATCTAACACCACTTAGCACATTGAAAGAGATCAAATCTAGCAGATTCAAGCACTAGGAATGTGTATATCAGTCAGATCTAACATCCATCCATATCATTAAGCACTAAGAATCAACATATCATTCATCTATATTAAATCTCTAAGAAAATAAACACATAAACATATCAATACATATCATAAAGAAGAGAAACACAACATGTACGTGGCTCACCCCCAATCTAGGGCTACGTCCACCAACTCTTCTTTTTATTATCTTTTTTCAATGCATAGAGCCATAAGACCCACTCCTCATAGGACAAGAGATCTGCATGCACCTTGCCAGATCCTCCTTCCCCGAGTTCGGTCGTAGCACAAAGCCTTCTTACACAATCTGTACACCATCTTCTTACAATCACTTGCACTTAGGTATGCAAGTCTCACATAGTATGCACAAAGAAATTACATCTCTTGTTCACATAGATCCAATTCTAGCACTTAGCACAACTTTCAACTACCTCCTCTTACATTGCCTAGACTTCTATTTATACATTACATAATCCCATGGGTAGACATTCACATACCTGTTACATAAGCCCAAAACCCAAAAAGTCGTAAAAAGGGGTTGAGATACCGTGATCTCTAGTTCGTCTTGTGCTCTTCCTTCGACAGCTTGTCGAAGTCGAAAAAATTAGGTCAACCATGACCAAAAATCTTCAAAACTTGGTCAAGGGCCAATAGGCCCTCAACACTCACCTGTGACTCATCCTGAGTCACTAATTTGACTAATTATGTTTCAAAATCATAGAGCTTCGCTCGATCTTCTTCGACTTATTGTTGTGCCACGATCTCCTATTCAACAAACTATTGTATGACTGCTTCATTGACATGTCCCTCTAGGCGTTGTTCAGCTGCAGTGATGACTTTCTCTAGTTCCTCTCCTTGGCCATCGATCTCTGTGAACAGTTGGTAAGCCTTATCCTGGATAGGTTGGAGTCTCTAAGTTACTTCCATGACTTTTATCTAGATAGTGTGGACCTACTGCTGCGCAATGTGATTCTCCTAGGATCACTTCATTCTTTCCATAGCTGACAGGGGCTTCAACTGTGCCTGTATCATTTTGGCTTGATACTTCGCCACTTGGAGATGCAACTCCAGTGCCTTCAGTTATGGATTCTTTGTGAGTTTCTCATAGGTTTGGGCACTGTGATCAGTGATTTTCTTACATTCCAAGGAAAGGGCCTTTATTCTCTCAACTGCTCTTCGAGCAATTGCTTCTCTTTGGTCCCTCACATCCTGCGGGGTTTTGGGCACTATGCAGAGTTCTAAGTCAACTATTCATTGTTGTACTTCTATATAGCTTCCACAATATGCTCTACTTGATGTGTGAATTAGTCTTCTGTCTGTATTTCTAATATTGTCACAGAGTGGAGTGCTTTGTTGACTACTTCTTTCACTTCAAGTTACTCTCTAAGAAACTGTTATTTTTCTTATTGCATTTGTACTTTCTCTTCTTCAAAATTTTCCTGGAGAAAAACCTTCTCTTGCTCTACAACTCTACATTGTTCTACAAGTATGCCTTGCACTTTGTTCAAGGCCTGGGTGGCTTGTTCGTTTCTTCTTGAGTGTGATGAAGGTGAGCTTCGATCGCATCAGCTAGTCAGTGGATTTAGGCTGGCTCATCTCCCAACTTTGGTTCTCCTGATGGTAGGGGCACAATGGAGACTGCGCAGCTATACTGAAGGGCCTATTGTACCCCTCGAAGTTTGACCTCAATTCTATCATACATTTCCTCCTGCTTAGCTTCTTGCTTCTCCACGATTTCCAGCGAAGTGTCGTTGAGAGGTACGATGATGAAGTCAAAATCATCGACAGTAAGTATAGCCTTCATCTTGGTCATGGTGGCTTTAGATTTCTTCCATGAAGAAGGTTTCGGGGGAGAAACCTTCCTCTTCTTTAGGGGATCAACCTCATATTTGGGTGGTGTTACCTAGCCTGGCTTCTATTCAACTCCTTTGTCATTTATTTCTTCTACTTCATCATCACCCCCTCGGTTAGGTGATACTGAAGAAGTCTTTCCTGAGGCACTGCCTAAATATTAGGCCTCTTCGGTATTCCTTGTTCTGCTGGGCCCAAGTGTATCATGCTATTTCTGCGTGGTCTTTGGGGCATCAGGGTCAGAAATATCTGTGGGGTATGTGGGAAGAAGGAGGTCTACAAACCAGTCCTTGGTGATCTCCTCAAGATCCTCTTCTGTGAGTTTGTAGTATGATTGAAGCTGCTTCTTATGTTCATCAGCTCGCATTGTTATGTAGATTAAGTGTCGATCTACATAGAACTTCATCAGGGGTCGGAAATTATGTAGGCTGTTCAGAGTCATGCGAGGTTCAACTTTGATGGATCTCTTTAGTTGAAGGTAATAGGTATGAAAAACAACTTTTGACTACCATTGTTTTTTCATATCACTTGAGTGCCAAGGGGTAGTGAAATTCACAGCAAGTGGCTCGAATGGTTCAAAATCCGGGAAGGTCGCACCTTTTGACATCTCTCAGGAAACAAAAGTGATGAGGATCAGGAGCTAGCTGAAGTGGAACTCGTAGCCCTAATACTGTGCTTCACGACAGTCTAGTTCCAACTGATTCACTAGGTACTTCGCCCAGTTCATTTGTAGGCCTTCTACACACTTCCCTGTGAGGTCAACGACAAAACCTGTGACCTGCGTAGGTTTGTTCTTCCTTACTAAATTTCTGGCTATGAGATGGAAGGATAGGCACACTGCGCTATTCTGTATGGAGGATACCTTGTAGCCTCACGTTCCCATTTCAACATCGTCGTATGTATCCTTGATCTTCTGTGCTAGCACACAATCTGTGGCTTTTCCTGGATAGAACTCCTGCGGGTCGAGTCCTTGCATACTTAATCCTGTGATCCTATGGATCAATGTTAGATCAACTGTAATACATCCATCTAGCTATAATTAACCACCATGTAACATGAAAGTAATAACTTGACATATTTATTCACTTCTTGGTGCCTTCCAAAGTGTGGGATCTTCATTACATTTAGCAGGGTGGACTACGCGAGGTTCATCATCCACGATTGGGGGATTATCTGTGAGTTCTTCCCCTTCATCTTGGTCAATTATTTGTATGGGGCAAGCATACTATATTTCTTTCGATATCTGAGGTTGAAATCACTAAATTTCAATGCTGCGATCTTGTCCTGCTGCATGCGAACTACGCGTATCCCCTTCGGGAGGTATGAAGTAATCATGGAGTACTCAAAATATCTTAGCACACTATCTCAACTCACCACGCTGGCTAGAGGTGGGATGTAATAAGGAAATATAGATGAGATCAACTTTTCATTTGGTAGGTTATCTCTGTGTTTGGTTCTCTTTTTTGCTGATGGTCGAGATGATTCGGCTTTGCAAGCAGTCGAACAAGAGGCTTTTACTCCTCTCATCGATGACGATTGAATACCTGCAGACATTTATCTTTCAGACATTACTCTTTCATTCATTAGGTCAATGAGAACTTCTTCGCCAATTTTCTCTGCAACGCTAATCTTGTTCAACATGCACACTCATGGTTGAATATCTCAGGTTCGAAGAGTAACTAGTCAATGCAACGGAATGGATAGTAATAGCACGATGATCACTGTGTGAAATCAACTAGTCTGCGGGCTTAGATTCACGGTTAGAAAAAGTTTTCTTGTTGCGTGGCATGGCATGATAAATAGATAACTTGGAAAGAGATCTCTTGCAATGGGTGAGAAGCCTTCAATAACTCAGTTCTTTCCGTTATGGCACGGTTCCAATGGTCTGGTGGTGAAATTTCCGATCATAAATTCCTTTCTATCTGTTTAGGTTGTTGGTATAATGGTTATACTGTCCCCAACGACTATATTTCATCTCCATGGAGAAGTTCCATGTGACGCAGTTCTGATATCCCGACGAAGTTCCAATTTTGCAAATTTTCCTTCTACAAAGTTCCCTCTGGAACCTTCTGTAACTTTTTGATCTTAGCTCTATTCTTACTTAGTTTTATAGCCTTCTTTCTAGTGAGCTTCGTCTCGAAACTCCTTTTTCCATTGTTATTCTAATCTTCTTTCGACAGAGTAACTGCGCACTGTTGAGATTCTTTCCTAGAAATCAAGGGCAATACTTCATCTCTATCTGGGATAGGTACTTCATTCTTCTGTGGGTCTTCTAGTGTTCTTCCTACTTCGACATCCAATTCTATGGCCTTAAATAGTTTGCTCGGTTCTCCTGTTCTTCAATCAAGTGTTCGATCCTCCTAGTCATTAAATCTTTTAACTCTTGCTTCTTCTTCTCTAAGATTTCTTCTTCTTTCCTTCTAGCCCGATCTCCTTCAATCCAAGGTTTTCCTAGTAACATAGCAAATGGAGCGTTTTTCTCAATAAATTTAACAACTTCAAATTATTCCTTCATCAAAGTTCCATGAGAACTCATAGATAACTGAGTGAGCTTTCCACATAGGTTTATCAGTTTTCCTCTAAATAATCCTATTCCTCCCAATGAAAGAACCATAACAGGTTTTCCTGAATTTCCCAAGTTCTTTCTGTCATAATATTTACCTGTGTTTCCTCATCCAGAACACAGTCGGTGTCAAAGTCTCCTATTCTTTCTTCAATGCATTATTTTTCTTTGAATATATCTGATAAGATGATATGTCGGTGGTCATTCAGGGTTTCTTTCATTTGTAGCAATTCTTGCTCTGATTCTTTCTGGGGTTCTTCCATAATCTCAGTTGCTTGACCTTTCTCGTGGTCTTCTTGTCTCATATTCATCTTTTCAACCTTAGAAATCATTCTAGGGAAATCCAATACTTCATGGTCCATAGATTTACAATAGAGGAAACTAAGTCTTCTTCCAGGGAATTCCTTAGCCAGATGTCCCGGTTTTCTACAACTGTAACAAAGGGTTAATACTCTACTTCTCTTAAATGATCCCCAACATTTTCTGTACTGCGCACTAGGATCATGGTAGCTAACCTACAAAGAAATATTTTTAGGATCCTGCATCCATTTTTTAGTCCAAACATTCTCTATGCATAGGTATAACATATCTTTCACTATACTTATTAGATCTACTCATATCCAATCTTCTTTCATCCATCAGTGCCCTAGTTTTCAAGATAGGAAAAATCTTATTAAACATACCTAGATCCATACTTTAGAAACCAATTTTTTGCTAATCTTATTTTTAGCAGAGCACAAAGATTCCAGATCTAAAACATTTTCACTATTCTTACTTCTATTAGAGCACAGAGCTTGCAAATATTACCTCTTTTCTTCGGATTAGAATTATTTTCTTAGCAAAGAGATTCATATATCAAGTAGAATATTGTGCACTAGAGTGATAGATCTATGCACATAGCTTTCACAATTTCAGGTCGGATCTTCACACAAAGCTTCTTTTTCCTCAGTTCCCAGCAATTATAGTTTTAGGTCCTGGCAATGGAACCATTTGTTGGCATAGGGGAAGACCCAGGGTTCAACGTTACAACATCGCACCAACAAAATCCTAACTATCGGCCCTTTCAACAACACCTCCGAAGGAGATGAAGTCTCACCTAAGGTAGAGGCAGGGGTGGTTGCAGGACTCGGATGTCTACAACCTTAGCTGGGACATAGATCTGTGATTCCAACACTTAACAGAGCACTCAACAGTTAACATTCATCAATATTCAGTCTCAGTTACAGCACAGTTAAACCCTAATTACAGAGCATCATAGTATTCAACCAAATCTACCATCTAGCAGCACTTATCACAACAAAACAGATCAAATATGGCATATTCAAGCACTAAGTATATGTATATCAATCAGATCTAACATCCATACATATCATTAAGCACTAATAATCAACAAATCATTCATCTATATTAAAGAACTAAGATAATAAACATATCAATACATCACATAAAACAGAGCAACACAACATGTACGTGGTTCACCCCCACCCTGGGGCTACGTCCACCAACTCTTCTCTTCTTTATTATCTTCCTTAAATGCATAGAACCACAAGACCCACTCCTCATAGGACAAGAGATCTATGTGTACGTCGCCAGATCCTCCTTCCTTGAGTTAGTTCATAACAAAAAGCCTTCTTACACAATCTGCACACCGTCTTCTTACAATCACTTGCACTTAGTTCTGCAAGTATGCACAAAGAACTTATAGCTCCTGATCACATAGAACCAATTCTATCACTTAGCACAACTTGCAACTGCCTCCTCTTACATTGCCTAGCCTTCCATTTATACATTACAAAATAGGCCTAAGCATGGGTAAAACCATGGGCCGACATTCCCATACTTGTTACATAATCCCAAAATCCAAAAATCCCTAGAAAGGGGCTGAGATCCTGCGATATCTGTTTCGTCTTGCGCTCCGCTTCGATAGCTTGTCAAAGTCCCAAAATTAGGTCAAACATGACCAAGAATCTTCAAAACTTGGTCAAGGTCCAATAGACGTGTCATTTTTTGATGTCATCTTTTTCACTGTGGCAGATGTCAAGTGAATCAGAGGTGTTCATTGGGTTTGCAGACGATGCTAGCCGACACACTCATAAGCTTTCTTCCGTAGCTTGGGTGATTTTCACACCTCAAGGCTAGTTGTTATCTTCAAGAGGTATCTGTTTAGGTGACACCACAAAAAATGTCACCGAATACAATGCAGTCTTAGAGTTTATTTGTGATGCTTTGTAACAGGGTATCTCTCACCTCTAGGTCTACTTAGATGCTGAACTAGTTGTGTCCTAGTTAAATGGGGTTTACCGCATTTACGATCCTACTCTACACCGACAGTTCCTTAGGGTACGTCTCTTAGAATGAATATTTGATTACATTACGTATATCCATGTTCCTAGGAGATTGAATCGAATCACAAATACTCTAGCTAATCATGTATTAGATTGTCACATTGCACACATGTAAGAAAAATCACACACACACACATGTAAATACATTTGTAAAATAATTGTAATCCATAAGACGTAAAAAGATGTAAATACACACACATATATAAAATATATAAGAGTACATAGGTGGGTGAAAGTGCCTCAAAAATATGTTCAGTAAGAGTCACAGGGCTTATGCCCTAAAAAATATACAAAAGGTGCCCTCGACATGTGAGTATTCTAGCCTATCTAAGGGTGGGGCCTGTTGGCCCTACCATAATGAACGACGATGTTTGCCAAACACCAGAAGATCTGGACCCAGGTCCATGGTACCCAACTACATGAGGTTGCATCGATGGTGGGAGATCCTCGATCTCTACTATAGGGACTATACGAGTGAGCACGGTGAGGTTCTTCTCCACTCATTTCAATACCCTCTCAGCCTCTTCGACTGGAGGCCCCCCCACTGTTGTTGTTGGTCCGACGGCTACTGCTGGTCCTGTCTCTGGTCGAGGATGTTGCTTGGTCCTTGAGAAGTCTGATAGACACACTAGACCCATATCTATACATAATAGATACATAGTTGTCAGATACTCTGGTACACATAAAAATGATATATATAAAAAGAAATAAAAATTAAATAACTTTGAAAAACAAACATACCTAGATCTCCTTGTTCTACTCTGGGAGGTACAGACATATCAGGATCCTTGGAGAAGTCAATCCCAGTATAGGTGTAATACTCTATAGTCGGAATCTTCCAAGACCACCAGTCAAAAAATTTATCATCGAAGGCCTTGATGGTCTGCCCTCCCCCCTGTCACGGCAACAACGCCTCCCATGTGTATAGCACTGGGAGAGAAGCCACGTACCCTTGTATCATCTCTCTCGAAGAAAAAGGGAACATAAAACAGTCTCGAATCCAAATTTGCAATGTTCCCATATCCGACACTCTGTTAGTTGTCTCTTCATGCTATCCAACATGGTTGTACTACAGTAAAAAATATGTGCATTTAAACACTACACTGCACAATGCATGTGCACTCGAGAGGCTTGATGTAAAGATGTGGATCAAGTGATCCACCCAATGATTAGAAATATCACTTTCATTGATAGGTTGTTGATCTTGTGTATAGGAACCTGAGAACCTACTTTCTCAGTACCATCCTCACAATGGAGTCCAATCAACTCCTCAATGTTGTGAGGCCTGGGGGGAAAAGTAGGCAAGTTGATTGGATCACCTCTCCTCAAAAGACCAGTTAGGAAGTAAATGTATTCAGTCATTGGAGTGAATGACTGCCCCTCGAGCATAAATTCCTCAGCGTCAAGATGCCAATAATCTATCAAAGCATTTAGCAACCTGGGTTGTGCCCTCATGAACAAACACTGGAAAATTTTTAACAACCCACATTATGATAAAACAATGACAACAATAGGGTCTTCTGAGACCAAAAAATGAATTTCCTCATGCTCCTTCTCTCTCCAATGAACATACATCCTGCAAAATGACAAATTCATGGGGAGTTGACTCTTTCTTTTTATTTTTTCCACTTATTTGAGGGTGTAAGCGAGTTGTTTTGGCGACAGTCGTGTGTGTACACGGGTAAATTATTTTATGCCCGTGTGCACATGCGACCTTTTCTTGGATAGCCCGTGTACACGTAGGGTCAACCTCTTTATAGGTCAATGCTCCCCCCAAAAAAAAACAAATGCAAAAAAGAAGAATGGAAATGTAGGAGGGGATAGTATGTACTTACTTGGTCCAAGCGAAAGTTTGTTTCATCCACTGAAGCTCCCAGAATCAACTCTTTTGGAAAAAGTTTTTTTTTTACTTTTTTGTCAATTCTCAATTTACAATGGTGATAATGAGCTGCTAGCTTCTATTTATAGATGTTTTGGCCCCTTTTTGTCATTTTTTGGACCCTTTTGTCATTTGTTTTTTCTATCTTGAAAATTGTTTAGTATGGTTCTTGAGTTTCTTGGGGGATGTTACGATACATGTTACTTTGGGTATTGGGAAACGTTTTGAGAGTTGGGTCATTTTTCCAACTTTTTGCATCTAAGTCAGGATTCCACCTCCACTTTCTACATATCATTGTCTTTTTCTCTTTTCCATAGGATCCACCCCACCGATTTGTGACACAGAACCATCATTGTTGCTTTAGAAGTGTTGTAATTTTGTGGTAGATCCTGCATTTACATGGATTCCGTAGTTAGATCCTGGTTTCATTTTTGGTGTCCATGTCGTCGCTAATGTTTATAGGCTCAGGAGTTCTTTTTAGTTTTTCCTGATTATGAGTTTGAGTCTCACTTGCATGTTTCATTATCTCTTTTGACGTCATCCTCGGGACTCCCAAAACAACGAGTCTTCTTTTAATCCCTTTTCAAACCCTCTAAATATGAAAATATTGTCGAGTGATCTTGTTTCCCTTCATGCTCACCAAACTAAAATTCGAAGGCATGTATGTCCAACAGTAGTTTACCCCTTTTTCGGTCTAGATGGTCAAATGTACAAACAAAGGTATACTCTAGGAGCCTCGGTTCTGTAGAAGAGTATTCTCAGGTATATATTTAACCCTTTTTCAGGCCTGAGGGACTAAATTTACGAAAAAGGAACCCCCATGGAGTCCATAGTTAAGCTCTTTTCAAACTCCCTAAAATTGAAAAGATTGTCGAGTGACCTTGTTTCTTCACACTCATTAAACTGGTCAAGAAAAACATCCCTTACGGAGTCCATAGTTAAGCTCTTTTCATACTCCTTAAATGTGAAAATATTGTCAAGTGATCTTGTCTTTGTGACACTCGTTAAAATAATTTTGAATAGATGTTTGTTCGGTGCTAGTTTACCCCTTTTTCGAACCGACTAGACTACCTTCAAAAAAGGTACCCCAATGGAGTCTCCTTTCATGCTTTTTCAGACTCTCTAAAAATGAAAAAATGTTGAGCTTAGCTTATCCGGGCTCGTTAAAATTACATCGAAGGACTTTATCATTGTGTCTTATTAATCGCATTTGCATTCCTGCATCTTTGGACCAATTTCAGCTTCATGTTTCTCTCAACTGAACCATTTGAAGAACGCCTCATACACAAGCCTTGTAGCACTTTGCCTCTACGTCTTGACATGTTGACCCATGGAGGATTTTTCTCGAGTGTCCTTTTCCTTCATATGTCCCCTTTCTTTGTGTATCGGTGTGTTCCTTGCGCTTGGAACTAAGTATGTCTGCGACACTCGTTCCTCCTTTGTAACCTAGCATTCTTTTTATTCTTTTTCAAGATTTCCAAAATTATCGAAAAAGACAAAAAAAATCAAATATACCCCAAAAAGAGGAAGGGAAATGTATTTTCTTTTTTTTGACAACACAATGAGTCGCCCTTGGAAAAATCACATCCTTTCATTTGTTAGTCAATATTTAGGATTCAATACGACCTTAGGAAGTTGTTCTCACTACATAGAGTTGTTTCCTCCTTCGTTTAGTTATCCTTCCAAACATATGGAAAGTTTACGTTGCCTCCTGGATTGTGAACTTATGTCAATGTCATGTTGCCTGAGTCTCATCTTTTTTTTTGTTTTTGTCGAAGGGAATTTTAACAAAACTTGCGTCGGCCCGTCTGCAGTTTTTTTCTTGTCCTCAAGCCCGGCCACCCTAAAAATTCCAATCAATTCCTTACTCAAAATCAATGAATTTATTTGCCTGGTCATCGAGATCCTCTTGTCTGTTCCCAACGAGCCATTGAAGACCTATGGGTAGTGAATTCGTACATTGATATTACACTCCTACCTGAGTTTTGAATATTTTGAAGTTGTTGATCGATCTCTAAAGACCTCATCTATAGCCATCAAGCATCATTGGCTTATTGAAGATGCATACTATACATGTATATCTTTTGATTTTGAGATGTAGATCCGTTGTGTACTTCTCGTGGATACACTTTATATAGTTATATGACATGGATATACAGTGTATTTGATTGGTAGTCATGATTTTATTTTGTCCTAAGCATGGGTATGCCCACCTTAGTGAGACAAATTATGATTTTGCAGATGGCACCTCCTGAACTCTAGTCCCTCGGCTCACTCGCTTCGTACGTTGGTGAATATTTGTAATGTATATAGGCCATCAGATGCTCTTATGACATCACACATTAGGGGGCATCTTTTATAACCCTAAATTGCACCAGACATGCATACCTGGCATCAGGCCATCTTACTTGCTACCTTTGCCAAGCCATCACTGAACAACTCTTCTAAAAAACCATTTTTCCGAAGGTGTATGTGCCCTACACCACTACTTCCCGTGTACACATGCTTGTTGCACCACTACAGCCCGTGTACACTCACAAAAAGCGTGAAAAATGAAAATTGCAAAGGAATACGGGTTTTCGGGTCATTAACTAACTAGTTGAACACCCATAGCCAGTCACCCCAACCGTTACTATCTCTTTTGTCCTATAAAAGAAGTTGTTGGGGTGTCATTCCAAGTAGAAGCACGAGAGCATAGAAACTCTGCCCATTTTAGTATTCCCCCTTTGCCCCAATGTTTTTCAACCACATTGTGAGTTTGAGCTAGAATTCCTATTTCCTCTATTGAAATCCTTTTCCATTTCCCTAGAGAGAGTTGAAGAGGAGAAGAAGACATGGAAGAATTCGGTGCATGGTGAAGAGGAGCCCAGGACCAAGTTCGAGGAGATGTTTCTAGTCTCAAATTGTAAACGACTTTTTTGAGATTAATATAAAGAAATACTTTTTCCGTCCTGCCAAATGATGTCTTAAATCTTCATGATTTGTTTACATTTTTGTTATGATGTCTAACCCACAAATCTGTATATAGAATGCATTATTGTAGTTTCTTTTTTTTCTTTTGGTGAATACAGGTTGGCCTTGGGAGGAGATTCGTAGTCGAGAAACAACTGAGCGCAAAGGGATCAACACTGGAAGCAGAGTTTAAGGTATGCCTACTGGATCCCATTACTTTGTCTTTTATGTATGATTGTGGGGTGATGACGGGATAGTTGTTAAAAAGTAGGAGACTTTAGACGGTTAGATCGTCCTGCACTTTAGAACCCTGGTGTAGTTTGTTGAGAAGTTTTCCCGCTATAGCAAGTTGCAAGTTAGGTAATCACCTGAATAGTGACTACAAAAACTTTTATGTTCAGAAAATGGAAATAATGAACTTACTGTTATTAATTATGTACATTATTATGCATAGAATGATGAGTCATTCTATCTAATAAATTGTTTAGTAATTGTGATTGGATTGCTAGGTGTAGGCAATTCTAATATCACGGCATAATTTTTCTGTACATATTGCAATTAAAAATATGATGTACATGAAATAATGACAATTTGTTGGTTGTATGCAAGATAGAATCATTGCAGGAAAAATGGTATTCAACATAGTGCTTGCTGAAAGCCATAAGGAAGACTACATCTTATTATTGCAACAACGATTAAAAATAAATAAATTATGAAATAGAATTTCATATTTTGGGAAAAGTCAAATTCCTTATGAAATTAATTTGATTTCTAAAATGGTTTTTTTATAATGTTCTCTAATGATAACAACATGTGTTTGATGTAGATTAGATAATCTTGATTAAAGTTGGAATGATCGGAAATAACAACTATTGTTGAGGACACTAAAGACCTATAATTGTGTAACCTTGGTGGGGTTCTCGTAATGGGTTAGCACTCTCCATGTGTGTGAAATCCTTGGAAAGATGGATCATTGAAGGACTACGTAGTAGTGAAGGGATTCTCAATCCTGGAAGGGTGAGTGCAACAAGGAGGAGGCAACCCAAGGATTCTTATGGCATGGTAGATACCATAAGGAGGGTGTGTCAAATGGAATAATGACTTGAATTATTCCAGGAAGAATCTCTATGGAATAGAGAAATTGACTTCCATCTACAGTATGAATACCATAATTGGTGTTGGAAAGTAGAGCACCAGATGGATAACAAACTTCCAATAGATAAAGATTGGAGATTTTTAAATAATTTGAATGGTAGATGGTATATAATGCACTGAGGACAATGCATAAATAAGGGTAGGGGATTGTAATACTCCTAGGTTGAACCCAAATTGTAAATGTAAATGTAAAAATGATTATAAGTTGGTGAGATATTGATATAATTTTTCATTCACCTTCCATGGGATAGTGCACACATGTACTGCATGCTAAAATGATAAAGTGTGCACATTCCAGGATACTGCGTGCAACAAACTTAAGTGCGCATGATTTTGAGGCTAGAGAGTGTAACACACCCCGCCACCCATAGGCCAGGGTACGTTACCTTCAAGCCCACCCTTGGAATTATTTCTCTTATCGATACCATTTTAAATTAAGAAGGATGCATAAAAGAAAAGATCTAATGACATGCACAACAATAACCATCAAGCATGCATACTCTAAATATTCAATTAAACGATAAATAAATACACAACATAATACATTCATATATAGATAAATAATACCATAATAGAGAGCACTTATATTTATAAAAGAAGACACCATCTAGCTACAGACCAAGGATGTTCCACCCAACCGTAGACACTACTACTCCAGATCTCAACAACAGTGTGACCCCCGAGACAAGGATATGAATCCACAAGGAGGGTTCCAGAGTGTTACCTGGTTTCCTAAACCAGTCATCACTCAATATCTCACAAGATTTCCCATCACTCACAACAATCCAAGTAACCAACTCTCTTCTACCCAGCTTTCACTACCCAAGAGAATGGACCTCCACCCTTCTCTTCCATGCAGTCCCTCAGGTAGTCCTTCTCCTTCTAGGGCTCCAACACAACTAGTCCAGAATATCCATGTTGGAACTCTTAGAACTCATAGCTGTGAACAAAGATAGACACGGGCCAACGCATCTCAGATGTGCAGGTCTCAATTCATGGTTGGATTACACCAGCGACCTCTACAACCAATGATACCATCGTTGCTCTTCAACAGTTCGTTTCCTTTCACCAAGCCAAGACATAGATGAGGAAGATGAACGGGTGACGAAAATGAATGGAGTGAGATATCCACCCAAGGTGAAAAACAATGAACAATCAGTGTGTTATCTCCCAACAAAAACTCATTTTATTTTTGTCTTAGGTGATACGTTGAGTTTTTAGTCTCTCAAGTCATTTAATAAAGTGTTCCCTTCATTAAGTCTAGTCATCAATTTTGGGTCATGTCATATGAGGTTAATAGATGACTAAGTGGTTTTCATGGTCATTTTCCTAGGTCATATTGGTCAAAAGATAAGTCATTCCTTTCCTACAAGGTGAGTCATGGGTCATGTAAGCCTGTTTTTGTCCATCATAAGTCATCATCTGTATTTTAAATCATGACTTGACTTTCTATCCATCGTTATTAATCATGATTATGAGTTTGCAGTGCATCCAGGTAGTATTGTACTGAAAGCACTACCAACTCAACCTTTTTTGTCAGCACAAACAATCATTTTTGCATAAGGCGCGCTACCAATTCAAGGGGAAAGCCATATTTTGAATTTTGAAAAGTTCCAAGGAAAATACTATATCAAGGAGGCATTTTCAGAACTCTGAAATTATTATAAAACACCTGAGGCCATTTCTAGAGTTGTAGCTTGCCAACAAAAGGAAGGTTATCAAGGTTTTCTTAAAGCAAGCAAGGCTTTTGGTTTTAGATTTTCATTTCTAATTCCCTCTGTGCAGAACTATAAGAGTGGAAAGAGAAAAGTTGGCCCCTTGGAAATCCATGTGATAGTGGATCTAATTGCAACAGTAATAGAGATCCCTACGACAGGGGAACTATGGTTTAAAGTAAAGAGAATTAAAAAATAGGACTGTTGCTAAGATCTACTCAGATTTGAGCATAGAGGAGTTGATATAGTGAAGGGTGTGCCAAGGAAGTGGCTAATATAGGAATATGAAAAATTGCTCTTCATCATTCAGAGATTATTCACACGTGAACAAAGATACACCTGGGTTTTACAGTACCATTTCAAGCTCCTTCTCCATTTCACTGGTAAGAAAGAGATATAATTACCATATTTCCTCTTCATGAGCTTGCAAAGTATAATTTCATTTGAACAAAGAAAACCCGATAAGCTTCAAAAGTTGATTTTCCACCATGCCTTAATAAAGATCATCGTCCTTGAATAGTTTAAAAAGGAAGGGAAATATTGTCCTAGCTTTTTATTTGTATCAAATTATCACATTGATTTGTCTCCTTCTCCTCCAAAACTCAAAAACCCTAAGAGGAAGACTGCAACACCTCCTATTGCCTCCTCTGTCCCATCAAATGAGATACCACAGTATTCTACCCCCTCTTCTCCCTCATTTGAAGTAGAACAAGAGTCTTCCCCCTCTTCTCCTACTCTTGAAATAGCTCAGCCTTCTGCTTCTACTATTCCCTCTACATCTGAAACACCACAGTCTCCTCAAGACCTTATTCCTCAAAGACCCTTTCTTGTGCAAGTCTAAAAAAGAGATAAGAGGAAAGGAAATGCACAAGAATTAGTTGTTGAAGATCAAAGAGAGCCTCTTGTGGAGCTATTTCATATAGAAATTGAATACAATCCTCCAACTATCCAAGCTAAAATTGACACACTAGCTCTCAGAAGGTCATCAAGGAGAAAGATTTTTTTAGCAGAGGAGTCTCTTCCAAGCAGTGATATAGTAAAACCTAGTCCTAAGTTATAAAGATTAAAATCCTCCCCTCTTGAAGAGGAAGAATTGGAAGACATAGTTCAGTTGAGAGAATATCCACCAAAGACAGACCCAGAAGCAGAGCAAGGACCTAGAGAGAATTGGGATAAACTGTTCAAGGATAAAGACAAACAACTTAAATAAGTTCAGGAGAATAATTAGAGGTTACATCAGGAGAATGCCACACTTGGTAGACAACTGTCAATCCAAATAAATGAAATTGTATGGGAATGTAACCAGTTGAAGAAGAACATTAGAAGAAATATGGTTCAGAGGAAGGAATTGGTCAATATATAGAAACAAAATCTCAGCCTCAGAGAAGAAAATAGAAATCTAGCAGAACACTTATATTTGGCCAAGAATATTCTTACCAATAAAAAAATTTCTATCTTCTTGAAAGATATTACTTATTATAGTCCTCCCAAGCATGATGATTGATTCATATATATTTTAAGGTTCTATGTGATTTCCGACCAATGATAAGTTAATATTTTGAAGCTTAATGAAATTATGGAAACTACCTTAAAAGAAATATGTATGGTATGTTTATTGAGATGAAATATGAGTAGTCTCCATAGGAATGATAATTGGCAGTGATATGTGTTTTGTTGAGATAGGTTCTCCATTTCCAAAATCACTTTTGTAATTAATTTTGAAGATTTTGGACAAAACAGGCACCTACAGGAGTTTGTCACGCAGACTGTGTTTTCTCCATGCAGTGTGCTACCAACTCGTTAGTCTTTTGTGTGTAATAGTTTTAGTCAAGTTCGACCCAATTTTCAGCATTCAAATGGTGAATCATGACTCCAGGTGTTAGCTAAGATGCAGTGGAGATTTTATATAGTCACGAGGTAGCTCAAGAGGAGATAAAGTTTTTTAATTCGAAATGGGATACATATCCCTTTGAAATAGGATCTCATCCTATCATTATGCATCAATTTATATTTGATTTGATAGGTTTCTTTCAGATCTAGTTTTTGAGGATCTTAGTCAATATCATAAAAGCTTATTTAAGCCCATGGAGGCATCTTTGTAAAGGGTTTGATATTGAAGACTCTATTATACTCTTTTGATTTAAAAACTTGATATATATTCTAAAATGATAAGTCTCATTCATTGATATTGCTCAGATTCCTATCTCTCTTTCTTATTTTGTACTTGTGCTTTGAATTTTATGTCCAATTATTTGATTATTTAATGATTTTTGATTGTCATATTATCTCTGCATTGATAAACAAGGGATCACAAGCCCTCTATTGGTTATATCTAACCTTTTACATGTGTTTTTAATATATGTAATGTTGTTGGTATAGTTAGCATTCTCCATCCACCTGAATTATATAAACAATCTAATCAATAGCTCTTGAAGGCCTTATTATGTCTAGATATGTTCAAATTACCTTGTGTGAAGGAATGAGTGTGTGAGTTTTTCATCTTTGATCCAACCTTAAAAAAATATCTTCAAGCATTATGATACAGTTACCAAGATCTCTTGATCTACAAAATAAAGAGACTCCTGGAGTGATAACAAAATGAATCAATGTGTGAGGGAAAGAATGGAAAGAAAGAAGAAGTGAATGAGTGAATGGGCCAGTCCCTCAATCAGACCAGGGACGAGTTTAAGTATTTTTGTGGGGAGTCAATAACCTCCTTGCCTTCCCTAAGAAGCTCACGTAACAGATCCACTCCCTTAGACAAAAGGGTAATTAAAATAGGAAATAAACACGTATCCCCTCAAGCCCCCTCTCTTGTGGAATCATAGCCCCCTATAACTCTAGTCCTTGTCCGTCTAGTAGCCAACAATGTATTTATTATTAATAATGATAAAAAAATTACATTTCTTGGGCACACTGGCCTTTTAATAATTTCTTGGGAAATATGGCCTCTCAGCATTGTAACAATACATTATTTAAAATGAGGGTTCAAAACCCATATTCTAGGAAGCAAGAAAAAACCCTAAAGCATTGGACATAACCCTAGAAGGCAAGTCGGCTAAAGGAAATATTTAATATTGTGTTTTTAGCCTCCATAATGAGAATTCGACCCAGAAAGATAAAGAGGAGAAGTATAAATATAGGACACCATATCTCATTTGATACACACAACTCACAACTGCAGAAAAGTAAGAGTGCACACTGCAGAAACTGAGTAAGTGCGCAAGTCTGGAGAGTAGCTGCAGTTGCAACTACTGCAACCTGTATTCTCAGTTTAGGCTTGGAATTTCTATTTGTTATGGTTTGGACTTTCTTCCTCATGTTCTGACTCTGGAGAGAGGTATGCTACATTTATTGGATATTAGGCCCAGGGTTTGCTTCCAGAATTATTCTTTGTCAAGGTTAAGGTGCTCGGGGGTGGCTTCGGCGTATGGTTGGGTGAAAATATTGCTATATTGTATATGGTTAAATGAGAACACCTATTATTTATAACAGGTTATGGGCCCACACTATATTCAGACAGTCTAATCACTGGAAGATAGATTGGGAGGACAGGCTCAATTATAATTGTAGTTGCGGTCATTTTTTGTTGCAACAACGAAACCATAACCCTCTTGTTGAGGCACCTTAAGTGAAGAGATTAACCCAATTTCTGGATATCCTAGTGCATCCTAACCCAACGCACCTCCTGGTACTGTCAGCAAGCTAAGATGACATGTTTAATTTTTTGGTCAAATTCAAAGGTTGACCAAGTCAAGGCAGTCATGACTCACTCTATGAAGTCATAAAATAAGTTAGAAGGGGCTTCTAACTTTAGAGCATGGAAGATAAGGATTGAATTCATCTTTGCCAAGAATAAAATGTTGGATATCGTGAAAGGAAATATTGTGGAATCGCAGTTTGATGAAGGACGAGAGAAGGAACCTCAAAACATTTCAATTATGGAGATGTTAAAGGAAAATGACATCATGGCCATGAGTATCATAGTGGACTCTGTAAAAGACCACTTGATACCCTACATCTCTCATCTTGACTCATGTAAGAAGATGTATGATGGCCTAACTAACCTATTCTCAGTTAGAAACATTGGACAAGTAATGAGTCTGAAGAATGAGATTCGTGACATGAAAATGAATGACGATGACAGCATAACACCATACCTTGTGAGAATATCTCAGATAAGATATCAACTACAAGCTATTAAAGAAATCATTTCAGAGAAGGAATTGGTAAATATAGTACTCAATGGTATTTCCAAGATATGGGATGCATTTTCTACAAGCATGAACACAACAAAGGATTATCCCACATTTGAAGAACTTTGGACTTTCTATGCACAAGAATAATCAAGAATTAATGCAAAAGAGAAACCCCAAAAGAAGTACGATGATCAAGATTTCACAACAAGGCTAAAGAATTTTAGGAATAAGAAGAAGTTTGGCTTAGGGAAAAAACCAAATCAAGAAAAGGATATGTCAAAGATACAATGTTTCAACTGTCGAAAATATGGTCACTACAGGAACCATTGTTCTGAATTAAGAAAAAGGAAGGAAATAGATGAAGCAACAGTTGTCGAAGAAAGGGAACTCTCAAAGAAATTCAAGCAGGATAAAACATACTTCTTCTTCTAAGTCAAGGTACAATACTCTTCAAATATCTTTTATATATCATGTTTACATAGTTCCTGTACATATCATGAATATCTATTTATTATAAGAAAATATCTTCAAGGAAAACAATACCTATGAAAGGATAAGGATTGTTATTACAATTGCTACAATTCAAGAAATACACATGAAAAGGATGAAGTATGTTGACAATATTTGGTAACAAATCCTGTGGAAGCTATTATATTAGTAACAACTGACAGATAAGTTGAAATCAGAATCAAACCTGAAGAGACCTAGAAGAATTCAAAACAGAAAGAAGTCAGCAATCAAGAGGAAATTAGAAAAATACTTGTGACACTTTGCAAAAGGAAATAAGGATGCAGACAAAAGCGTGGACTCTCTTAGATGGAGGGAGATGATTACAAGAAGAGCATGCATTCATGTATGAAGCAAGGATTAGGAGGGAGATAATCCTAAATGATATGATCCATTAAGGATTATGAAGTATCAGTCCTTGTTCCCATTGAAAGTAGCAGCCATGATAAGAAACACGTGCTCAGAAGAAGTCTTCTTTGAAAATAAGCCTCAAAGTATCCTTGGTTGTCCATCTACATCCATGATCCTATGATGAAAGGAAGAAGTTGGAATCTTTAGGGCATAGAATCTATAGAAGACTCCATAGACCCAAGAGCTAAATAGGAACATGAGGAAGATCATGAATATTCCAAGAAAGAAAGAAAAATAAAAAACAACCACTTATTATACCGAGAATCACAAAGACTACCATCTTGGTTTGAAATCACTAAGAAGAAATCAAGTAGAAGAAATGGAAGTTATGATAAATAACAGTGTGAAAAAGACTTACGATTGGAAGCATTGCAATATTTAAAGGTTCTTCCAGAAGGAGGGAGAAGACTATCATAACAACTTGGTACCGTAAACCAGATATACCTCTATCTGAGCTATTATATCTCTTGTAGTATCCATGGAATGCAGTTTACACCAATTGGTTGTAAAACACTGTTCTCCCAATAGAGAATTTGAGGAAGAAGCTTATGTAAATAAATCTGAAGGTCTTGAGGTATACTAGAAAGAGACCCATGTATGCAGATATAAGAAGACCTTGTATGGATTCTATTAGGAACAAATTTTGTCTTGGGCACAAAAGTACCCAAGTCTGCAGGTTGCACGAGAAGCGCCCAAGCGCAGCACAGGAGAATATCTTTCCAGGTTACAAGTCAAGCGAGCGGGCGAATTTTTGTTGTCA
>ML798388.1:510521-534154 GCA_009831015.1 Picea engelmannii | reverse complement strand
GATAAAATAGAACCATGGATGCCAATCAAATACACTGTAGATCCATGTCAAATAACTATAAAGAGTAGCCGCGAATAATACACAGCAGAGCTACATCTCGAAATCAGAAAGATATACATATAGAGTACCCATCTTCCAGAAGTTGATTCGGCCTGATGGCTGTACTTCAGATCTTGAGAAACAACTTCAAAATCTTCTAAAACTCGGGTAGGAGTGTAATATGAGTGTACGACTGCACTACCCAGAGGTCTTCGACGGCTCGTCGATTATGGACTTGATAATCTTGATGATCGGACTGAAGGCTTCAGTGATTCCGAACAAGGACTTGATTAGACATTCAGGATGGCCGGGTATGCGAACAAGAGACATATTGTAGAGGGTCCGGCTCAGGCTTAGTGACAAACTTCCCTTGGACAATAACAAGACAAGTGATAAGAATCAAGTAGCATATATGTTAATCATAAGTCTACGAAGCAAGAGGCAATGCAAACTCTCCATATTTTTGGAAGAGTAACCAAACGGTGGAGGACACAACTCTATATAGCAAGAAAAGCTTCCTAACGGTCATACTACATCCCATAGTCTAATGATTAAACGAACAGATGTGCTTTATCCAAGGGCAACTCATTATGCTGCAAATAAAGAAAATACTTTTCCCATCCTCTTTTTGGGGTATATTTGATTTTTTTGTTCTTTTTGATAATTTTGGAAAAAGAATAAAGGAATATTATGTTACAATGGAGGAATGAGTACTGCAAACATACGAGCTCAAGGAACAAGGACAAGACCGATGTTCTGGTAAAATGATACTCGAGAAAAATCCTCCGGTGGCCAAAGGTGTTAAGACGCAGAAGCAAACTGTCACAGGGCTAGTGGATAAGGTATGCAAATGCGGTTGATAGAACACACAATGGTAACTTCCTTCAATGTAAGTTTAATGAGGCCAGAGAAGGTAAGCTCGGTGGTTTTTCATGTTTAGAGAGTCTGAAAAAGCATAAAAGGAGACTCCGTTGGGGTACATTTTTCAACAATAGTCTAGTCGGTTCGAAAAAGGGATAAAATAGCACCGATTAGACGTCAATTCAAAACCATTTTAACGAGTGTGACAAGGACAATATCACTCGGCTATTTTTTCGCTTTTAAGGAGTCTGAAAAAAAGATTAACTATGGACTCCGTCAGGAATATTCTTCTGGAGCAATTTAACGAGTGTGAAAGAATAAGGTCACTCAGTGATCTTTTCAATTTTAGGGAGTCTGAAAAGAGCTTAACTATGGACTCCATGGGGGTTTCTTTTTCGTAAATTTAGTCCCTCAGGCCCAAAAAAGGAATAAAATTATACCTGAGAATACTCTTCTAAAGAATGGGAATTCGATAGAGTATACCTTTGTTCCTACAGTTGACCGTCTGGACCAAAAAGGGGGTAAACTACCGCTGGAAAAATGTGACTTCAAATTTTAGTTTAACGAGCATGAAAGGCCACAAGATCACTCGACAATCTTTTTGTTTTTAGAGGGTCTGAAAAGGGATTAAAAGGAGACCCGTTTAAGGAATGTTCTTCTGGACCAATTTAACGAGTGTGAAGAAACAGGGTCACTCATAAATCTTTTCATCTTTAAGGAGTCTGAAAAGGGCTTAAAGAAGACTCCATAATGGTTACTTTTCTTAGTTAATCTGGACGAGATCGAAAAGCATAAATGCAATCTCACTGGATGTTTCTTTCGTATCTCAAAGTGAGCTTGAAAAACAACAAAGTTAGCTCATGATAGACTCTTTGGGGGTCGATGCCTGGAATCTCCTCGAGGGAGCTATATGCTCTGACGAAAACATTATCTATGACGCCAGGGGTTCGAGAGATATTGATTGGTATAGTTTCAGCGATAGTCACCATATTACCCTCAGCATAAATTTCCTGCATAGCCAAGAGATTGATAGGACACGACTGATATCCCATTATGGTAACGGTGAATTCTCCTTATTCGATTTGGCCTAACTCTGGGAGAATATATGATATGTGATGAAGCTCTTCCCAAGGTTTTTCCAGACTAGTCATTGCTTCGATTACTATTTCATCAGAAGGTAAGAATAAGTCTAACGAATCGACGTTAGTGAGAGAACTTTGAGCCAAAATAGGCTCTATAAGTGGATCTAACTCTTGTGCAGGATTCAGATCAAGGTTAGCTAAAGACTGATGGATTAAAGAGTACACTACCTCAGTGGCCGACAAGGGCATGGACATGCCTGGGTTCCCTGTCTCATCCATCGTGGTTGATGGGGAAGGAAGAATCCAAGGATCCTCAAAGTAAGTCGTGCGGAACAACAAAACTTGAAAAATCTCAGCCTTATAGTGATTAGATATAAATTTGACATCGTCGTGAGGAGGTGGGTAATCGAGGGTACCCATCAAGGATGGGCACAAACCAACTCCTACGTTAATGACACTTGCTTGAGGATTATCAATCATGGGGACCTTGGATGCCCCCAAATATGGGACAGGTCGGGAGAAAGACAGTTGATCGATGGTCACTATCCAACCCTTGTGTAGAAACAACAAGACTCGAAAAATTGTAGAAACCACAGCTTGCATAGAATAAGTCCAACTCCATCCTAAAAAGAGGTTATAATCGAGGGGAGCATCGACTACCTCTACTTCGACACACACGGTTTTCCCTCCTATTTGCATAGGGAAAGAAGGAACGATGCCATTTGGTTGGAAAGAATGACAGTCAAAAGAAGTGAGGAGAGTAGGTGATGGAGACAAAGCGGGCTGGCCAATGGCCTTCCAACATGCTAACGACATAATGCACGTCGAGGCGCCCTCGTCGACCATCATGCGAAAGATATTCTGTGTAAACGTTTTCGTGGGATGAGCCACTACTATCTGAAATGCTACGTGGTAAGGCAGACAAGGTTTTAATTCGGTAGTATCTAACATGATGGTACTCGAATTATAAGTCTCAGTAGAGCCCAAAGCGGTTAACAAGGCTTTCCTCTGAGCAGGGCAACTTTGGAGGACCTCCAAAGAAAACATCGCACAAGGGGTTTGTGATAAATCCTCCACCACAGAGTAATTCGGGGCGGCCCTTGCATTTGGGTTGTGAGAAGCTTTTTTAAATGCACCCTTTGGAATGTGTGTCATTGTTTCTCCCAATGTCTTCTCAATCTATAGAGGAATATATGGGATATCAACTTCCTTACCCTTCTCAGAAGCGCTTGGTTTACTAGAGTCGTGCAATCTAGTCGTTGTGAAAGCATCACCCCTAACCATATATACATTTGTGGATGAGGGATTGTTTGGAGGAGGGCAGGTTTCTTAGCTTCCCCCTTCTATGCTTGTAGAGGCTTGAGTTAAATTTTGCCCATGTTGAAAGGGATTAGTCAACACTGACTGTTGTCGCTCAGTGACAAACTTTTGGGCCTCTGCATGTCGAGGACAAATATGGGTCGGGTGGTCTTCCACGCACAAGTTTCACGGATACCTCTCCTTCCGTTTTTATGTGCTGTCCTCACCAGCATTATCAGTGGGTTTTTTATCCCCCTTACCCTTCTTTTGTTGTTTTGTCTTCCCTTCAGGCCGTTGGGGGGCCTTTGGGTTAGTCGAATGCATAGAGTGTACTTTCGACATTTGGATAGGGGGAGTAGCCAAAGAAGTAGTTTGGCTAGCCACTGTGTGTTGTATGTATAACTGTTACAATTGTTTTGTCAATTTCTCAGTGGCCTTGGTTTGTGTTGAACCAGTGATACCATCGGCATGTGGTCCAACTCTCGATCTAGTTTTATCCAGTATCGAACGTGGCACATCTGGAAAGATGTTATATAATAAACCAGACTGAGAATAGATGAGCTCAAACTGTTGAGCCCTCATGATGGAATCTTCTTCGGGGAAAACTCTAGAAGTCACAATGTCTTTGGATAACTGTGGGACCAAAGACTTAAGGAACCACTCAAGAAGGAATGTTGGTGGGATGGGTACTTTGATTACACTCTTCCGGCGTCTCCATTCTCAGATATGATCAGAGATATGGTCCGTTGTTGTCTGTTCAAAATTGGTGAGCAGCTCTGTGCCAGTATCGTATCTCATAGGTAACTAGATATGGTTAAGGAAGGCCATCGCCAGTTCTCCAAAAGAAGAGTATCGTGAGCTATCGAGCTTGATGTACCATTTCGCGACACTTCCAATAAGAGTACATTCAAACAATCGCAATTGTACGGAGTCATCTTTCAATGAGTTAGATGAACACCAAAGATGGAAGGTAGTCACATGATCACCTGGATCTTCATTAGGCTTGGCCTCGAACTTTGGAATGTCCGAAGGCAACTTCATTGGCATAGGAGGCCAACGTGGATCATGACAAATAGGATCATTTAACAGCCTTGTCAAATATGGCAAGTGTAACGTCACCAGGAATGGTAGTTTGGGTTGTTGCTGATAGCCTGGGAAAAAGGGTCCTGGAGTTTGACTAGCACTAGGTTGCCAAGAAAAGTTTGGCTGCTGGCCCGGATTCTGGTAGAAACCATGGCCCTCGCCAGCGTAAGTATTTTGCATCTATGGAGACATCATCAACTGATTTCCCATAAAGGACATAGAGTGTTGGGCATGAATCATGTTTGAAGGACTTTGGGAAGGATTACCCCATGCCAGTCCTGATGGGAGAGGCATAGTAGTCTGTCCATGGTTCCATTGACTGTGGAAAGAATTACCCCATAATGGAATTCCAGAGGCAGGAATGGATCCTTGTCTTGAGTTCCAAGGTCCTACTATATGTTCCCCCTGCGCAGGAATAGTAACCTGCGCAAGAGTAGATTGTCCAAAAATGGGATTGCCCCCAGATGGGAAAACGTTCCAAAAAAATAGTGTTGAACCTACTGGCATACTATATGCAGGTGTTCCTTGACTCCCTGATCCAAATAAACTAGTCTGTGTAGGCTGCCCAACGGACTACTGATGCGGTCTACCAAGTGAAGGGGACGAAGGAGGAATATGACCTCCTGCATAAGGAAAAGTGTTAAAAGGGATAGGAGTACCCCCAAGTTGACCTTGCAGAGGAGCGCTAGAGCTCCTTTCCCCCAGACCCAAAGTCTGTAAAGTGGAGTAGGTTAGTGCAAGACTTGTACCTGAACTAGGCATACCGTATGAGAACAGAGGGTCTGTCGCATTAGGTGTGAAGGGGTTTGTGGCCACCGCCATAGACGGGTTCAGTCCACTGTGCGATGTAGTTGCGGCCGAGACCATGGTGGATTAGACCAATGATGATAAGTTAGGAGATGATTCTCCTGTGGTAGCAACTGTGGTGGGAATGGAAGAATTCCCATAAGAAGTAACAACGTTTGTTTCCATAGCTGCATGAGGCACTGATTGGAGTTCATGAAATTGGGTCGGTACAATAAACGGTGCCAAGAAATCAGTGGTTAGGGTTTCAACTGAGCCAATATTGGTGGTTGATTCCTCCGGGAGTTGTTCGAGCACAAAGGTTTGTAACCCAGTCACTTCAAAAGACCCTTGTTGGTCTAGCTTCTGCCTTAATGGTGGCGGGGGTGGCTCCAGTGTAACTAGCGGCAGACCAAGAAGCCTTCGTGATCAGCGGAGCTCGGGATCATCCACTATGTGAGAATATCCAAGACACGCTAAGGTATTCTACACGTTCAAAAGTAACACACACTAAAAAGAAGCCCCTACGAGATAATACAAGCAATCACTAAACTATTTGGAAGAACAGTTACAACAACCAACACTAGAGAAACTTACCAGTGCAAGTGCAACTTGAATACGGAAGCACCCTCCAGGTATACTCTGTAAAGCGTGTCCTGATGTCTGTCCTAGGTACTACGGTATACCTCCGCAGTCACTCGTGTATGTCCCTAAAAATATTGGCAACTAGGTTGCCAACACATGAACAGTTGCCAGACGGGTACAGTCGAAAGTCGAGTAGACCACAATGAGCAGGGTATCAAGCCCAAAACCTGTCAAGGGTATCGAGAGAAAATGGTCTGGAAGACAACTGAGGACCTCGAACAGATTCAAGACCCATGAAGCCCCATGGCAAATGAAAACGATAGAATCCCAAAACAAGCCCTTGATATGTGTTCTCCACTATGATTGGTCCGGCTTTGGAGGGGTTATCTCCACTACCTTTCCGCACGCGACCTCGTGTTTATCCCCTGTGTTAGAGGGGGGTCTCGGATAACTTCCACGAAAGTGGACTTAGACACTCCCTATCATAGACTCTAATGTTTGGTTTTGAATGGCCTTGGAGAGTTTCCTCTCCAACCTAATCCAAGGCCCTAGTCCTGAACTAGTTTGTGAACCCTACAAACAAAAAGTCTAGTAGATTTTAAATGAGCGTTGCTTTTATGGATTTTTCTTACGTCAAGGGGTATGAGGGTGAAACTGATGATGTGTAAAGATGAAAGAAAAAACGAATGAAAAAAGTTGGAAACAAAAGACTTTTACTAAATGCAAAATTTCAACAACTTTTCACAAAGAAAGATTTATTTTTCTTTTTAATTTTTCTAGGATTTTATATAGCAAAATTAAAGGAATTTCACTCGACTACGAGCTACTTATGATCTAAGTGGACTGAAAAAACTTACGAAACAAAAGACTTTTCCCTAGTTAATGATGCAGAAACACACCTTTCAACCAAAGAAGAAAATAAAAAGAGATTTTTTTTTTATTCAAGTGCTAGTAAAGCAACAAAGGGAAAATACCGACAAGAAAAAAACGACAAAAAACAAATTCTGGCTTAAAGCGCAGATCACAAAGAATCAGAGTAAAGAATCACACAATGGCAATAAAAAACAACAAACAAAGACTCTCATGCTTGTCTAAAAACCATAATTTTTTTTATTTTTATTTTTTATATTTTCTGTCAACTATTAACTGAGAAAAAGCGAGCTAAGGGTAAGATGACCTAACCTACTGACTGTTCAAACCTATACTCAAACACCTGAGAGGAATACTTCTCATCAAAGGAGGGGATGACTACCCCACCCTGAACAAAAAGTATCCTGTCAATCACGTGATTGTCAC
Source organism: Picea engelmannii (assembly GCA_009831015.1). Lineage (NCBI taxonomy): Eukaryota > Viridiplantae > Streptophyta > Pinopsida > Pinales > Pinaceae > Picea > Picea engelmannii. The sequence continues at coordinate 527,126 of ML798388.1, read as the reverse complement.
TAAAACAGCACGTGTGCAAATGTGTACTGGACAGAGACATAAAGCGTGTACACGTGGGCTAACCTTGTACAGGCCACATGTATATCTAAATTCTAAGAAAAAAAAATGAAGACAGGTAGTCTAGACTAGGAAGAGGCCTCTGGTATTGATAACCAGGGTCCCTTGAAGGCTTGGTGCTCTTTCTAACAGAAAAGACAAATAACGTAAGGAATAATAAGGCGAAAAAAGGCAATCTAAGATAGGACTGTGAACCAACAAGAATCAGACAGGATTCCAGAAAACCTCCTGAGAATGTGAAATTCTGATAGGGAAGAGAAGGATTGCCTCTAAAGTTCTCTAAATTCCTACATTCTATTGTTATCTCTACAGCTAGCGTTCACACGCGGGTTGTAAGAAGATAGGGCATGGGTACATGCGTGTAGGCCTTTTGTAGGCTGCGTGTACCTATGTGTGTCCTGAAGACTACAGTCAAGCAAAATTCAGGGAAAGATGGTATGGAAAACCAGACTCCCTACTAGCATAGACCTTACATAAAAACACAGGCAAAGAAAAAATAGAAAAACTAATCTTTAAACTACCCAAAAACACAAATAAATCCATAAAACCTAAAGAGTATTCTCTCCAGTATGGTCGCCAATTCTGTTGTTGGGAAAAACACCCTACGGACTAGCAAACTAGGGTCAGACTTGCATGCAGATTTTGACTGAAAAGAAACTACTTTTTTACCTACAACCCAAGATTTAAATCCCTCTTTCATAGTAAATGCATGGAAAAGGACCACTAACCTTATTATCGTCATTCTATGTAGATCCTCCATTGCTCTTCGATTACTTTCTTGCGCTGCTCCTTCCACAAATAACCTGCACTCAAGACAAACAACAACTATGCATGCATGTTACTTCTATACTCAAGGGTTAGAAATCAAGCATAAATTAATCAAACCATAGACAATTCATACATTGGGATGGGAAAAGTATTATTTTTATTACTAAAAGTGAATCAACTTACAAAAAAGATGAGACCGGCCACCACTCCTTGAACCTGATCCTAGGCTCCTCTTCTTCTGTCCTTCAACTGCTTTGCGTTAAATATCCTTTGGCATGAGGAAAGGCTAAAGGGTTGGGACAATGGATTACGTAAATGGGCAGAGTTTCTTCGCTATATTGTTTCCTCCTCCAAATGGTACCCCTACCCCTTCTTTTATAGTCTAGAAGGAGCTAGGGTTTTGGACGAACCCTCGGCCATGCATGGCCGTGAGTTTCAGTTAACTAACCCATAGCTTTTTGTTCCGTCAGCAACTTTCCTTTTTTCGTGCTTTGTTAGGTACACACGGGCTGTAGTGAGTTAGTCAGCATCCACACGCATGCAGTAATGGGTTAGGGCACGTGGGCCTTGACACAAGAGGATTTTCAAAGAGTTGTTCTGCAGATTTTTGGCAAAGAAGGGATATGAGTTGGCCCGATGCCCGGTAAGCATGTGTGGTGCAATTTAGGGTTATAACACCCATGATCATTAGTCCTGACTACTCCAAGGAGTTTTTGATTCTCTCTATTTCTTCATTTGACACAGTAGAAACTTTTTTATTGCAGAAAAATGTCGAAGGGTTAGAGAAGACCATTTCCTTTTTTTGTAGGGAAATGAGAGATGTTGAAATAAAATATCACATCATGGAAAAGGAGGGCTATTATTTGGTTAAATATCTCAAATATTTCATAGTTTATGTGCTACATTCAAAATTCATTGCATATGTCCCTTCATCCTCTGTGAAGGAGATCCTCATTCGGCCTGACATAGATGGAAGAAGGAGCAAGTGGATTGCCAAAATACTTGAATTTGATCTTGAAATAAAGCCTACCAAATTGGTTAAAGGTCAAGGTTTAGCTAGGTTATTGGATGAATCTAATTATAAATCCTTGGGGGTCAATTTCATCAACAACTGTTCATAGAATTGACAAGCTGAGTTGTCTGATAAAGATTCTAAAGTCACACTCCCATTGGCAGGATGCACTTGGTACAAAGACATTGTATTTTTCCTACAAAAGTTACAGCCTCCTGATGGCATGGAAAAGAACAAGGTAAGAGATTTGAAGCTCAAATCAATTAAATATTGTCAGATTGATCATGTCTTATATTGGAAAGACCCTTCAGGAGTTTTTTTCAGATGCCTAGACCCACAGGAAGCCCAAAAGAATATATATGATTTTCATGATAGTTTGTGTGGGGGACATCACTTATGGAGAACCACAGCCTATAAAACTCTCAGGGATGGGTATTTTTGGCCTAGCCTCTTTACTGATGTATGTGAAAAGATCATGGATTGTATTAAGTGTCATAAAATCTCTAGAAAGAAACAACTCAAGTCTTTTCCACTATAGCCGGTGGTAGCTTCAGAGCCCTTTCAGCAGTGGGGTCTAGATTTTATTGGGAAAATTCATCTTGCTTCAAGTGGTAAGCATAAGTGGATCTCAACTTCCAAATACTAATTTACTAAGTGGATAGAGGCCATGCCCACAAGAAATGATTCCCACAAAGTAATAATTAGTTTTCTCGAGGATATTATGGAAGGATTTGGCTATCCAAACTAAATTTTCACTGATAATGCTGCAGCGTTCAAGGCTGAACCATTGATTAAGTTTTGTGAATAGTTTAGAATCATATTGATTGACTTTAATACTTAATATCCCCAAGGTAATAGACTGGAATAGTCCTATAACAAGAGCCTTGTTAAGATCATCAAAAGCTTGTTAGAGGACAACAAGAAGGCATGTGATTCAAAGCTTAAATTTTCTTTCTGGGATGACAGAGTGAAAAAAAAGAGAGCCCTTGGTGTCTCTTCTTTCCAGCTTGTGTATGGAGTTGAGGACATTTTCCCATCTCATCTTGCCTTGCCTGTGGAAAAATTCTTCCAAGACTACGAATGGGAACTTGATGATATGATCATAAGAATACAACAATTGACAGAAGTGCAACATAATATTGAGAAACTACTGGACAAATCACATGACCATCACAAAATATCAAGCAGGCCTTTGATAAGAAGGTGACCAAAGAGGATTTCCAGCTAGTAAATCTAGTACTCAAGTGGGATGCACCTAAAAAATATAAATGCAAGAATGGTAAATTTGAGGCCTTGTGGATTGGCCCCTTCAAAATTTCCGAGGTTTTTTCAAATAACACTTACAAGTTGCAAGATTTGAAGGATGTTGAAGTTTTTGGTAGCCCTGTAAATGGGCATTTTCTGAAGAAGTTTTTTACTTAAGCCAGGAGTGGCTTCCCATGTCATCGTAAATATCTTCTTTTCTTTTAACTTTGTTTTTAATAAGTGACTCCATAACCCAACAACTAAGGCATTGGAACTACTTGTTCTTGGCAGCTCACATGGAGCATGCCATCCCCTGTGGAGCCAAATGTTATCACATGAACTTGTCAGAGTCCTGTGGGTTTGTGGTTTCTAACTAAGACTATAATTTTTCCCTGCCTCTCCTTTTTGCAGACCAAGTCAAAAGGTCAAGAAAAGATTTAATATGGGTTGTAGGTCTCATTAGGAGAGATCGACAGTGGAAAATAATCATGGGAATTGGGAGTTTGAAATGTTGTTAAAGTTGTTGGTCAAAGGTCTGAACTCCCAAAACCTGAAATCGATAGAAGTCGTCCGATTCAGAGGGATGCATGGCACCAAATCCAAGGATTTGCAGTTTCGTGAATCATAGATTTTAGCATTGAGAGACTAGTGGCTAGGGTTTTAGAGGAAGCAATCGTGGCTGTCAAATTCAAAGCAAGTCTGTTCATTGATCTGAATAAGGCTATTTCACAAGTTTGGTCATCGAAATATTTAAAATCAAGTAGAGTGAAGAATCCCGAAAGACAAAATCCTGAAGAGCCTTTGGATATAAGAACCAAGTTATGACCCGAGATCGCATGCAGGATGGAGTGATGAAAAGGAGCCATGCCAAAGGCCGAAAGAGCCTATATTGGTCATAGAAAAAGATCAGTGTGTCCTCAAGACATCAAGATTGACTCTCAAAATTCGTGGGAACCTTCTGAGCATTCATGAGTATCAGGCCTCGTCCTCATCCCGATGAAGGTATTAATTGAAGATGGGGGAGGCCATTGAGACCTCTTCTCAAACCATAAATGGAAAACATGTAGAGAGTGGTCATGAAGGAAGACTGTCAATCCGAAGCTTCCTTATGGACATATTTTCTTGTAAAGAACATAACTGTGCCTAGCTTGCATCTTACAAGAGGAGGCCTGCACAATCTGACAGAGAAGGCACCTACTGAAAACGTTAATGCAGTGGTCTGATCACACTCCTGGTGGTTGCAACATTTCTGAGTATATATAGGAAGTTTTAGTATTTTGTTAAGGTCGAATGGTTTAGCCAGGCTCCCTTCTATTGTAATATTTTGATCAAGACCACTGGTTCTTTGGCTATGTCTTGATTTGAGAATTCTTGATTAATCTAAGTTAGATTTCTTACTCCATATTATTTGCCTTTGATACTGAAAGAGTTCATGATTGACTGATTCGCATGGATTGTTGTGACTGTATTATGATGAATGTTTGATTATAATGTTGTTATGATTTCTTTCAGTTTCCTTGAAATTTGAATCCAAGAGGATCTTGTGTTTAAGTTTTTCTTCCTTAGGTTGCTGGAAGGCCTGATGTTCATGAAAAAACTCTACACTTTTCTCACCAAAGTCTTCCTCCTACTCACATTTACTCCAACTTACCGACTGAAGTTGATCGTAGACCTCAATTGCTTGCACATACCGGTCCAAATTTTTGAGTTGGAACGTTATTTTAATTGAGGCTTCTCCATTTGGCCTCTTAAAACTCATTTATGTTTACTGTATAAACTGATGGGTACTAGGATTACCTTCTATGCAATCTGAAGGTGACTTCTATTTCTAACAACTACTGCCAGAGGAATATCCCAGTTAGGTGTATGGTATAGGCTCAAACATTAGGGACCATTATTCTTCTGTGATTGAGAAGAATAGTCCAGACATCCCATGGATGATGTTTTACATTCTAAGGGAAAATGCTCTTCCATATATCACAGAAGTGAGTGGAATAATGGCCCAGATGAATCAATTTATATCATGATATTGTTTCTATGCAGGTTGATATCGGATGATATGATTTATATGGAGACTATATGTCTCTGGAAAGTAGATGTATGCTACTATGGTGGAGATGTTCCACTGGTTGTGACTATGTGTCACTGATTAAGTAGTCATGTGGTACATGGTGTGGTTGTGTACCATTGGATGGTAGTTGTGTACTACTATGGATAGACATTGTTGTGTTCTATTGAATGACATTGTTCTAATTTCCATGTAGACTATCAGTAGTGTTAAAAATGATTATCATCTAGATGGATAGTTAGTGTCCTAGTGGACAGAGATTATCTAGGAGAAAAATGGTCCAGGACATTTAGTCTTCTAGGTTGTATGTCTGGATTAGAAGAATAGTCCTTGTAGCCCAGGGCGTGGCTTCCAACATCTGTTGGAATAGTTATTCTTCTAGGAAATGTGTCCATATTAGAAGAATGGTTCTTGTATCGCTCTGTGAAGTGGGTGACTTATTCAACATCATTCCTGATTACTCAGATGGAGTATGGATTCAAGAGATGATGCAGTTGATGTTATCAAATGATACTGATAGTGATCATGGTGATCGTGTTCTAATCATGAGATAGCATGTATGGATATGATGATGCTACTGGTTAAATGGTATGTTTGTGCTCAAGACCATTTCCTTCAATACCTCCCTAGCTAGGAGGGAGTGCTGATATTATGTTAGTTGTGGGAGGTATTACCGTCCACATGTAAACCTGAAAAGAATAGAATATTTCAGGAAGCAAGAAGAAACCCTAAACCATTGGACATAAACTTAGAAGACAAGTCGGTTAAAGGAAATATTTGATACTAAGTTTTTAGCCTCTAAAATGAGAATTCAGCCCAGAAAGATAAGGAGAAGAAGTATAAATACAGGATTCCATACCTCATTTGATACACACATCTCACAACTGCATAAAAGTAAGAGTGTGCACTATAGAAACTGAGTAAGTGCACAAGTTTGGAGATTAGCTTCAGCTGCAACTACTGCAACCTGTATTCTCGGTTTAGGATAGGAATTTCTATTGGCTATGGTTTGGAATTTCTTCCTTGTGTGCTAGGTATGGAGAGAGGTATGCTACATTTATTTGATATTAGGCCTAGGGTTTTCTTCCAGAATTATTCTCTGTCAAGGTTAAGGTGCTCGGGGGAGGCTTCAACCTATGGTTGGTTGCAAATATTTCTATATTGTCTATGGTTAAATGATCACACCTATTCTTTCTAACAGGTTATGGGCCCACACTATCTTTGGACAGTCTAACCACTGGAAGATAGATTGGGAATATTTTCTTAGTTACAGTTGCAGTTGCAGTCAATTATTGCTGCAACAACGAAACTGTAACCCTCTTTTTGAGTCACCTTAAGTGAACATATTGAACTAATTTATGGATATCCTAGTGTGCCCTAACCCAACGCACCTCCTGCTACTCTTAGCAATCTAAGACGCCAAGTTTGATTTTTTGGTAAAAGTCAAATGTTGACCAAGTCAAAGTCAAAGGTTGACCAAGTCAAGGCAGTCATGACTCACTCTCTGAAGTCAAAAAACAAGTTAGAAGGGGATTATAAATTTAGAGCATGGAAAACAATGATTGAATTCATCCTTGCCAAGAATAAAGTGTTGGATATCGTGAAAGGAAAGATTGTGGAACCACAGTTTGAAGAAGGAACTTCAAAATGTTGCAATTAAGGAAAATGACATAAATTCCATGAGTATCATAGTAGACTCTGTAAAAGACCACTTGATACCCTAAATCTCTCATCTTGACTCATCTAAGAAGATGTACGATGCCCTAACTAACCTCTTCTTAGGCATAAACATTGGAAAAGTAATGAGTCTGAAGAATGAGCTTCGTGACATGAAAATGAATGATGATGGCAACATAACACCATACCATGTGATAATATCTCAGTTAAGAGATCAACTACAAGCTATTGATGAAATCATTTTAGAGAGGGAACTAGTAAATATAGTACTCAATGGTCTTCCCAAGACATGGGATGCAATTTCCGCAAGCATGAACACAAGAAAGGATTATCCCACATTTGAAGAACTTTGGACTTGTTGTGCACAATAATAATCAAGGATTAATGAAAAAGAGAAACCCCAAAGGAAATACGATGATCAAGATTTCACAGCAAGGCTCAAGATTTTCAGGAATAAGAAGAAGTTTGGCTCAAGGAAGAAACCAAATCAAGAAATTTATATGTCAAAGATATAATTCTTCAGCTTTTGAAAATATGGTCACTATAAGAATCATTGTCTTGATTTAATAAAAAGGAAGGAAACAGATGAAGAAACAATTGTCAAAGAAAGGGAACCCTCAAATAAAGTTAGGCAGGATAAAACAAACGTCTTCTTCTAAGTCAAGGTAAAAATAATATTCAAATCTCTTGTATATATCATCTTTACACAGTTCATGTACATATCATGTATATCTATTTCTTAGAAGAAAATATGTTCAAGGAAAACAATAACTATGAAAGGATAAGGATTGTTATTATAGTGACTACAAGTCAAGCAATACACATGAAAAGGATGAAGTATGTTGACAATCTTTGGTAACAATTCCTGTGGAAGCTATTATATAACTAACAACTGCTAGATAAGATGAAATCAGAATCAAGCCTGAAGATACCCAAAAGAAGTCAAAATAGAAAGAAGTCGACAATCAAGAGGAAATTAGAAAAATACTTGTGACACTTTGCAAAAGGAAATAAGGATGAAGACAAAAGTGTGGACTCTCTTAGATGGAGGGAGCTAATTACATAATTCCAAAAGAAGACCATGCATTCATGTATGGAGAAAGGATTAGGAGGGATATAATCCTAAATGATATGATCCATTGAGGATTATGAAGTATCTGTCCTTGTTCCCATTGAAAGTAGCATCGATGATAAGCAACATGTGTTTAGAAGAAGTCTTCTTCTAAAAGAAGCCTCAAAGTATCCTTGGTTGTCCATATACATCCATGATCCTATGATGAAAGGAAGAAGTTGGAATCTTCAGGGCATGGAATATATAGAAGACTCGATGGAACCAAGAGATAAAGAGAAACATGAGGAAGAACATGAAGATTCCAAGAAAGAAAGAAAAATCCAGAACAACCAGTTATTATACATGCAGCATAAGCGTGGTGAAAACTTTCTATGACAAAGATAGTGTATCAGAATAGTTACTCAAAAGTCTGGGATGATGGATTTCTAATCCATGGAAAACTCTCACGATGACAGAAGAAGTGTTACTTGGATATGTTTCAATTTGAGCCTTGCCACGATGTGATGATCTAGTAGGAAATAAAAGTGTTGAATTCGACCATGATATATATTGTAATGATCAGAGCTACATGAAGCCTTCATAGAAAAACAGTGTTCCATAACAGACCAAAGTACATTGAGATAAATCATTACATTCTTCATGATGAAGTCCAAAAAAAGAGAAATGGTTCTCCAATATATCTCCGCAGATGAGAAGATAACAAATATTTTGGTAAACCTTCTATCCAAGATGAAAAATTTGCAAGTTGGGGCTTGTGCAGATGAATTTCTTATTGAAAAAGGAAGAGATTACTCCTAGGTTGGGAGGGAGCACTAATGTGTTATTGATTTATGGACAGTTAATTTTCAGTTCGAAAAATGGTCCAGGATGAGCAGTTCCTTTCCAGTTTGGAAAGTGGTTTGAGATTTCTGATGGACAGGCATTTCTAGTTCAGAAAATGATCCAGATCGAATAGTCATTTTTGTAATGAAAATGCTTCAATAGATTGTTGATGTACTATAGATAGTGATTCCCCTTATGACCAGTGTGGGAGAATGGTCTAGGATAATCATTCTTCTTGGTAGTCACTCTGAGTAGTGGTCAAGTAGAATGGTCCACCTCATCAAGCAATCATTCTTTTGAAGTTCATAGTTGTGAGAAGTTTTGAAGAATGGTCCATTTTGGAGGTTGGTGAAGGATAGTCATTTCCATTAGGAAATGGTCCGAATAGTCATTCCCTAGGGAAGACTCATTATATCCAGGTTGTACTATGATTAGTGTCAGATGAATGGTCCAGGTTCAACAATCAAAGACAAGCATTCCCTAGGGAAGACTCATTCTCTCTAGGTTGCACTATGACTAGTGCTGGAGGAATGGCCTAGTTAGGTGAATGGTCCAAGCTAAAAAATTAGGGACAATTATTCTTCTATGCTTGAGAAGAATAGTCTAGATATCCCATGGATGATGTTTTACTTTATGAGGGCATATGCTCTTCCAGATCTCACAGATGTGAGTGGAATAATGGCTCAGATGAATCAGTTTATATCATGATATTTTTTCTATAAACATTGATATCAAATGCTATGATTTCTATGGAGATTGTATGTCTCTAGACAATAGATGTATGCTACTGTGGTGGATATGTTTGACTGGTTGTGACTATGTGTCACTGATTAAGTAATCATGTGATACTTGGTGTGCTTGTGTACCACTGGATGGTAGTTTTGTACTACTATGGATAGACACATTTGTGTTCTATTGAATGACATTGTTCTGATTCTCATGTAGACTATCAATAGTGTTGAAAATGATTCTCAACTAGATGGATAGTCAGTGTGCTAGTGGACAAACATTCTCCAGGCGGAAAATGGTCCAGGGCATTTATTCTTCTAGGATGTATGTCTGGATTAGAAGAATAGTCCTTGTAGCCCATGGTGTGGCTTCCAACATCTATTGGAATAGTTATTCTTCTAGGACATATGTCCATATTAGAAGAATGGTTCTTGTATAAATATGTGGAGTGAGTGACTTATTCAACATCATGCCTGATTACTCAAATGGAGTATGGATTCTAGAGATTATGTAGTTGATGCTATCAAATGATACTGATAGTGATGATGGTGATCGTGATCTAATCATGAGATAACCTATATGGCTATGATTATGCTACCGCTTGAATGGTATGTTTGTGCTCAAGAACATTGCCTTCAATACCTCCCTAGATAGGAGGGAGTGTTGATATTATGGTATCTACGGGAGGTATTAACCTCCATGTGTAACCTTAACAAGAATAAAATATTATGGGAATCAAGAAGAAACCCTAAAGCATTGGACATAACCCTAGAAGAAAAGTCGGCTAAAGGAAATATTTAATATTGAGTTTTTAGCCTCCAAAATGAGAATTCAACCCAGACAACTAAGGAGGAGCAGTATAAATACAGGATGTTGGATCTCATTTGATACACACAACTCACAACTATAGAAATGTAGCAGTGCGCACTACAGAAACTAAGTAAGTGCACAAGACTAGAGAGTAGTTGTAGTTGCAGTTGCAACTATTGCCACTTGTATTCTCAGTTTAGGCTTGGACTTTCTATTGGTTATGGTTTGGAATTTATGCCTTGTGTGATAGCTTTGTAGAGAGGTACGCTACATTGATTGGATATTAGGCCTAGGGTTTTCTTCCAAAATTATTCTCTGTCAAGGTTAATGTGCTCGGGGGTGGCTTCGGCCTATGGTTGGGTGACAATATTGATATATGTTATATGGCTAAAAAAGCACACCTCTTATTTATAACACATACCTCATCTCTGCATCCCTCAATGATCTTCTGAAAAAAGAGATAGGCTGCTCTAACCCCTCTGTATTTTTCTGAAGCAAGACATCATCCAATGTGTCAAATGAGGCAAAGGAAAATATCAGAAACTTTTTGGAATAATCAGGGTTGATGAGCAGAGGTGCTTCAGTCAAGGCCTATTTGATTTGGTAAAAAGAATCTTGAGCCTCAACATTTCGTTTCACATCATTTCCTTTCAAAAGAATGAATGTAATGTACTTAACCAATTCAACACAGTTAGAGATAAAATCTTCTTATAAAAATGATTTTACCCAAGAAAGACTGAAATTCTTTCTTAGTTATAGGAAGAGATAAAGTTTGGATAGCCTCTACTCCACTTGGATCAATTATTACCCCTTATGTTGATACAATGTGTCCTAATAACTTACCTTCCTTCATAGCAAACAAAGACTTGTTAGGATTCAGAGAGAGACCAAACTTTCTGCACTTCGGGAAGACCCTTTTCAGATGATGATAATGCTCCTTATAAAATTTTGAGAACATTGTAATGTCATCTAGATAAATTACCACAAATTTGTCCTTCTCCCCAATAAAGGAAATATCCATTGCTCGCTGAAAGGTTTCTCCTGCATTCATTAATCCAAAGGGAATTTTGGCATACATGAATGTGCCCCAAGGAGTAGTGAAGGTTGTCTTCTCTCTATCTTCAGGTAAGACAAAGATCTGATTGTATCCTGAGAATCCATAAAGCATAGACATCTTATATGAGCTATTCACTATCTACAAAATGTTGTCCATCTTTGGCAAGGGGTAATTATCTTTCTTAGAGCTTCTATTCAAATTCCTGAAATCAACACAGAGTCTAATTTCCCCATTATTTTTCCTCACAAGGACCAAGTTAGCCACCCACTTAGAGTACCTCAAAGGAATGATGATCTTGGCATCCAACAAATTCTTCACTTCTTTTTCCATAATAGAAAACAACATGGGATTTATCTATTTGAGTTTCTGCCTAAAAGACTTGGTCTCCTCTTTCAAAGGGATCTTATGTTCAATGATGTTTGTGTCATATGTTTGTAAATCTTCATATTTCCAGGAAAACACATCAACAAAATCCTTTAGAAGCTTAACATACTCATCCCTTTGTTACTTTGACAAGATGCTATACAATTCCACATACTTTGGATCCTCCTCTGTACCTAAATTTCATTCAGTCACATCAACATTTTCAATTGAACCTTTAACCTTCACAACAACATCATTTCTGTCAAACAATATCTCCAAAGGGACTAGTTTTTTTGGAATATGGTTACTAAGAAATTGAACAATATGATGGTCAATAATTTTATTTATAAAAATATCAGTATGAGGGATTTTGACATAATCATGATCTTGATCAATATGCAAGGAAGAAAAATCCTTCACAGTTTCAAGAAATATTTTGATCTTAATATCATCCTCAAAGGCCTTCCAATATTTGGCCTTGTCAGGTATAGAGTGTTTATACTTCACTTCCACATCATATTTGAGCTTAGGGGGAAAAAAAACTATGAAATTACTTACATAAATAATCAAGGAATCTGGCATAGTATTTTCTTCTTTTGGAAAAAAAGAGATATTAAAAGCTAAGAAGAAATTATCAATAAGATCCCAAACTTCATTTTTGTAAGTCCTTAACCTAGGGTGTTTAGCTTGATACATATTTTTTATTTGATGTACAATTAATTCAATATCTCCAAAAACTAATAACTCTTCAATATTCATGTCTTTAACATCCCTCAAACCCAAAACAAGAGCCTCATATTCTTCCACATTGTTTGTAGTTTCAAATTCAATCTTGTAGTACAAAGATATGATATCTTGGGTAGGGGAAATAAAGACTACCCCAACACTAGCACCTTCCTTAGAAGAGGCTCCATCAAAAAAAATCTTCCAAATAGAGGTATTATGAGGAGGAATTTCACAAGAGTTAATGGCCTATTTTATGATTTCAATAGGTGATTGAGGAGCATCATTGAGCTATAAAATATTGGATCCTAAATCAATATCAACTGTAAAAATAGGGTGGTTCGTTGTATTGGCATCATCACTGATGATGTAATCTAGTTGTGCTTCCTTGTAAATCCTTATGTATTCTCCCCCAAATACAGGAATGGTGGCATATGAAAGGTCAATATGCAAAGTTCCCCCTAGTCTTTTGATCCAATATCTTGACAAGAGAATCCCAAACTTAGGGGGGACATCAGCCACCACAATATCCATGACCACACTTTTAGCGGGCAATTGGAAGAAGGTAACAACCAGGTCTTTGATTACCCCAATACACTTCACTTTTATAGATTCAAATGAGTATAGGTCATGATATGTTTTTGTAATTTCCAACCCAAGGTCATCGATGATAGTTTTAGGCATGAGGTTATGAGATGCACCCAAGTCCATCAAGCATTTGTGAAACACTTTATCATGAATATTTAATGATGTGTAGAAAGGAGGGGAAGAGTCATCCCTATCCTTTACCAAAGGTCCCAATATGACTGTTGTTTTTTCATCTTGAATATTGATTGAATCTATGGAATAAGAAGAAGGTTCAGGCTACAACATCTTGGAAAGTTATTTTTTAAATTCATCATTCTTAATCAGCTCTAAAAAAGGTACTGGGATTTTGATATTTTGAATCTCACTTTCAAAGCTAAAAGAGGAGGGAGATTTCAGAATCTCCTTAATTTCTGGGACATGGATCTTAACCACTGCTTGAGGATTTTGTGCCTCTTTTTCTTTGCTGCAAGATGCCACGGCCTTAGCATAATTTTATATTTTAGTGTGATGATCAAAAGTGTTAGGTTTTCCATCTTTTGTTTTTGACCTTAGGTTGTATTTAGTTGGATTATCATTGTTTTTTTCCCCTTTACTCAATTCATTCATTTGGTTTTCCATGAGATACTCCTCATATGTAGATTGGGTTAACTGAGGGGATGGAGAGGTGTCACCAAGAAAATGGATTTTTGGATCTCTTTCTTTATCCTCTCCTTCCTTATCATCAACAAGGTTATTTTGGAGAGTGGAAAGGAATTTTGATCACCCCTATCCCTATTTCTTTGATCTCTTTGGAGGACATGAGGGGCATTATTTGGTCTTCTGAAATTTTCTCTATTATCAACATTTTGTGTGTTCCTATAATTCTACTTTCCTTCAAGTTTTAACTTTTCCATTTCAACAGAAAGTGATTTTACCAATTTTGTTAGTTCATCGACTTGAGGGTGGACAATAGGGGAATCATAGGTTGAAGCTTCAACCCTACTTTTTCTTCTCTCTCTATCATATTTTCCCCTAATCTTGTCAGTTGCCAATATGTTAGATTCTACCTTCAAGGTTTCATATTGAATATGAACTAGAGAGGTAGATCTTCTTTCTCTCAAGAGGAGGCAAAACTCAGGGTCAAAATCACTCGCATAGGTAATCTTGGCAGAAGTTTCTGTAGGATTTATTTCAGTGGGAATTTTGTTATAAATTTTATTAAATCTCTTTTAGAAGTCTAAAATGGATTCCCCCTCTTTCCTCTTAAGTGACCCAAATTATGTAATGTAATATAGGAAATCCTTTTTATCCCCCCAATGACTCAGAAAAGCATCATCCAAAGCTTCAATTTCAACAATAGATCCAGGAGTCAAACCCCTAAACCATTTCCTAGCCTCACCATCGAGGCTCTGTACAAATACTCTCATTGATACATATTCATTCTCAATATTAAGGTTGTCCACATAACTATAAAAGGCTGCAAGGTGTTCTTTTGTAGTCATGTCTTCCTCCCCTGTGAACTTGGGCATGTACTTATGGCAGTCTCCAACTGGGAGAGAATGCATAGGTTGAGGTAATACAAGAGGGGCATACCTAGCATCCACTATAGAATACACCCTATTTCTAGGAAGGTTAGCACCTGCCATTGGATTGTGAATTCTAGGAGAACAAGGGGGAGATTGAGTCTTGACAGGTACAGCTGCAACTTTGGTTTTTGGAGAAAGAGGGAGGTTGGATGGAGATATTTCAGTTTTCATAGAAATAGGTTGAGCCTTGGAAGAATATGGTTTAGGCTCCAAGGGAAATGAGGTTTCCTCCTCTTTAGTCACAACAATTTTGATAGAAGGAGGAGTAGGAGAACCCAAGGTAGGAAAATATTCTAAGCTCTCAAGTCTAAACCAACTTACAATATCAGGAGAGGAAAGGGATTCAAAGATTTTTTCTTTCAATTTGGGACTAAAAGAAGAGTGATCAACAGAAAAAATTTCAAAATCCAAATTCCTAGAAACTTCAACAAAGGGTAAGAGAGGAGAACTGGATATAGCTACTGGTGTATTAAAAGTGGAATCATGAAAATGACCAGAAGTACCTAGTACAATAGATGAAAATCCTTCTTGAGAATATTTTCCTTTCTTGATAATATTCTATGGGTCAGCTTCAGGTGATTCCATAGGTAGATATGGATTACACCTCATGTGTCTTCCTCTGGGAGCCACAACTGAAACAATGGAGTCGCCAGGTGCAAGTTGCAATCTTCAATGTATTGATTTCTAATGCACCTTCAGAATCAATATTTCTTTGTCGTTAAATCCCAAGTAAATGTTTTCAATTCATTCCTTGGCAATGGCTCCAATAATGTTAGAAATGAGAGTCACCCTCATATTTCAAGAGGATAATCCCAACATCCATCAAATAAGTTTGTAAAGATAGGTTTATGATAGAATGTCAAATGGAAAAAACTCAGAATAGCAATGTTCCAACACAAAACATCTAGGCTAGTATGCATAAGAAAATGAGGTTTTGGTTAATTTCAGCCAGTGGTTTAAGGATAAATGTGAGTAGATGGAAGACTTGGTGAGGAATATGAATAGGTCTGCTATAAGCATCGGGCCTTCTAGTAAATAGGTGAATAAAAACTCAATCACAAGAACCTCATGAACTAAATTTTAAAACATTGAAAATATTTACAGCAACATCATAATCAAACATCCATTATAACACAACTATAACATCTCATAACGATCATCCAATAATGAGAATTCAAAGTAATAATAAGCAAGATAATGAAAATAGGTTGGCTTCTATTAATCAAAATATCTCAGATCTCATACATAAACGAGAGTATGGATTTGTTTAGTCAAAATATTACAATAGGGAGCTATGCTCAACCATTCAAACCTCAAAATAACATTCTCCTATTGTCTTTATAGTCTAAACAATTAACAACAACTTGATATGTGAGCTAGCCTCTCTAACCTATGATTCTCCACAAAAAAATGCCAATCTAACATCTGTACAAGTGGAACTAACAGAATGCGAGAAACATGGATCATGTTGGTAAAAACTCTAACAAGATAATCATGACATGATTTGTTGTTTATTGGGTGCATCTCCACCAATGCCATGTGTCCAAGACTTTGTGCTGAGCTTCATCTGCCACCTGGTGACCATTGGTTCCCTCGAAATTCATCAAAGCTAAAAGAGGCAGCGAATTCAAAACTACTGACTATATCAGCTAGTTCGTAGCAACTTTTCGTAGCGCAACTGGTAGCATATTTCGTAATGTCGGCCTATGTAAAATTGTTCTGCATCAAATTCTATAGCGCATTCAGTAGCGGTTTTTGTAGCGCCCACCTGTGAAAATTGTTCTGAAACAAATTTTCGTAGCAAACTTCCACTTTATGTCTGGCTAGGTGATTCCACAGTTCTTTCCGTAGAGAATCTTCTATCCTATCTGTATGGATGATTCCGTACCTCCAGGAGCTCCAAAATTCTCTGTATTTTTCTATGTCATGTAATGAGCCTCAAAAAACCCAAAACATATTAGCAGAAGGATTATAATTATGTAGATGCCTCCAATAGGTAAACTTGTGACACTTCCCCCGAGACTTTATGATGCAAAAGTTGATCATCAT
>ML798388.1:416373-502026 GCA_009831015.1 Picea engelmannii | reverse complement strand
GTGAAGGAAAATGTAGCTTTATCCCCTTTTTGGTTGTAGTTTTGGATGGGGGAATTTCCTCTAGTTTAGGTGCAGGCTAAGGTAAAAGTTCCCTTTGTGGGGAGTGATGAGATTCCCTTTCTTCTTCTTCAACTTCCTTAGGAACTTATTTGTCTTGGGAAATGTGTTTTCCCTTTGTATTTTTTCTTGTTTCTTCTTTGGAAAAACTACTAGATGCAAAAGGGCTCTGCAACCTATATTGAGGGGTAGGGGCTGCATCTAGATAACGATTAGCAAAGACAATGAATTTCTCCCAAGTGAAGTTTATTTTCTTCAATTCTTCCATTACATGCATCATGATCAACCCTGAGTGGAAAACACTGGTTTCCATAGCCTTGGACTTGTACTGGACCCTATCAACCATTTTTACCTTACTCCTAAACAAACAGAAAGGGATGTTCATCAAATCCTTTCCTGTGAAGTGTAGAAAATGACTAATTTGATTCTGGTATATTATGTTGAATCTTACCTCACATGTAAAATACCTCTGGATGACTTTCAACATTTTTTCAAAACCCTCAACCAAGTGGGTCTTAGGAACTATCTTAGACAAATTATCTTTCTTATGTTTTGGTTTGAGGAAATCTTTATAAAAGGCTACATTGAGAGTCACAAATTCGAAGCACCTTTCACTAGTGTTGGGTATCTCAGTGGTTGTTGCAATATTGGCCTCAGATACCTCTATCTTAAGGGTTCCTAACTACGTCTTAGTGCCATCAAATTTTAAATCAAATTCCCTCGCTACCTCAGGGTGTCCCCTTTTCATATTTTGACAAAAAGTTAGGAAACCAAATCTCTGGAAGACCTCCCTCATCAAAGGTTCAACATAAAATAGGTGCATATTAGAAGGCTCAGTTCTGACTACACTCCCACCCTCGTGAGATTTATTCTGTTGGGGTGTATCCATTGAGAGAAATAGGAGACCAAACACTGAAATGTTATGAGAGGTATAGGAAAATAAGAAATGACAAATTTATTTAGGTTTTTTGAAAGGTGGTCCTTATCTGAGCCTTCAATGATTTCCTCCAATTAACTTATGAACTAATAAGAGAAAATTATGATGTCTTATAAAAAGGAGGAAAATCTCTTTAGAGAATTGATATGCAATGAGGTTGCACTGTCAATTTTTAGTCTATGAGACTTCAGAGAGATCGACCTTCTCTTCCCACTATTCTACTGGACTACCTATTCTCTGGACTTCCTCATATGATGAAAAATTTCCTTTATTATGGATAGCCTAGATGAACTCCGGTATCCAGGACTTCAGGAGTCCTCCACTCCTACTTCCTCCGAAGTGATAATCCATCGGAGTACATGATCTGTCGACGTGTGTCCTCAGAATTTGGATGACCACAATTCACTCCAACCTTCGGGACATCATGGGTCCCAACTTCTCCACATGCCAAATCCTTCGAATGCATGAAGTATGAAGGACTTCATCGATTAACTTACATGCAATGCCTCATGATCCAATGACTGCCCATGATCTTGCAACCTCTTGAATGGATCTTGACCATATATCTTGATCCTCGATAGCTCCTCCTTTTTAAACTTTATCTATGACTTCTTCAAACCCATGAAGTATTAAAGACTTATAGGGTTAAACCCCACGCTACTTCTCCAGATCTAAGGGTAACAAAAGACCCTCAATCCTCCCAAACATATATTCACCATTCAACTTCCAAAATAATGAATCCTATGCTCCTTGAAGATTCTGACCACTATCCTTCTTGATTTTGACTGCACAAGACAAATAGAGTCTCTAGCACCCTCTTGTGCGCTCCTCTGATACTTTAAATCTGTGGACTTAGAAATTTTCTAAGTCCTTCCCATGGAACGTTTATACTCTCTATCTATCCTTAGCTTTGTTCCTTCGAGGTTTATAGACCTCTGGCACACTCCTTGCATCCTTGAAACTTCTGATGAATTTCAGACTTAAAGATTTCTCATAAAATCTCCCTTACGCACTCCTTGTATTTGTCTCCTATGGAACTTCTTCAACACTTCAATAAAGTGTTGGCCCAATTGTTATCACTGGAATTTCGTCCGCAAATGGTTACAGGAACACAACATCTTTGAAACACCTATTAGTTCACCTGTAGCCCCAAACATACATTTCCAAAAGGCACAAACTATACAATTGGTCAAAAAAAAAATTGACATGCACTGAAACACTAAAGGAAGCACGCCCACATGCGTAGGCCAAAGAAGCCATTAAAGAGAACATGTACAAGAAAATCCATGCACACCTGTGAGTGACACATTTATGGTTCTTGTTGGCCTCTCACCCACTTCTGGACCATCTCCCAAATTGATTGGACCCTCAAATCTGAGTTGAATCCGAATGGGGGGTTGTTCAAAGACCTAAGGGTGCCCTAAAGGGCCCCTTGTTCACACTAAAGAATGGTTGGATATTGCCTCAAATAAATGCTATAAAAGAGGCCATGGGTGCACTAAGAATTGAAGAATCTCATTGTATTGTTATGATGCCCCTATTCTCCTTCAAGAAACGTCTTTTATTCTTGGAGCATACTAGAAACATCTCATTAAGCTATTCACCTCACCTCTTAAGGGAATAAGCTTGGATTTCTTCACCATTTTCATTTCAGCTTACCATTTGTAAGAAGATTTCTCACATAGGGGACTCAAGAGACCTCCTAAGGAGGAAGATGGGATCCATAAGTCATCATTTCTCTACGATGTTTTCCCACTAATATACTTCTCCATTGGTGGCATGATTATTGGTCATTTGTTTGATTGATTTTGGTTCTAATTTCCTCATCCATTTTAGTTTTATTTATTTACTTATTTCTTTAGTTGTTTCTATCTTAGTTGTTTTTTTATTTCATGTGATTGAATTGTTTGATTCATACACTAACCTCTATCTTATCTAGTAGGCACAACTAGACTTGCAAGTGCCCCTCTTTTTCTCATTCAAGTGACAAAAAGGACACAACATATTGGTGACCATATTGGGGATAAGGTATCAATTTCCTCCCTGTTTGGGTTGTTTGAGCACTTCTTTTTGACCCATTTTCCTTGCAGGGATCATAACCAGCCTAGCCTTACCTGAAAAGAGCTAAGTTTGGAGCTAGAAGAGGAGAATTCAACTTAAAATTTCCCCCTCGACACGTATCAGAACATGGGTGGGTATTTCGGCCCATAGACACACATTCAGAGCATTGTGTGCCCACAACACTTATGTTCTTTGCACATTCTATGCACAATGTGCCCAAAGGTTTTATGTCCATTGTGTATTCTGCGCATTGTGTGCCCACTGCGTCTTTGTCTAAACTATAACCCGCACATCTGTCTAGAATATCAACATTGTAAGAGTTTTTATGATGTTTTGAAGGACCCTAACCCTCAAAATCTTGCTTTTATGCAATATTGTAAATGCACCACACTTAGATTCCCTCTCCACATGAAGGGTTAGTAAAAACATAGGCACTTAGGGGGTTAATAAAAACCATATTTCTCCTCTTTTTCTTTTAGTTGCCACATGGATGGTTGTTTTGACTGTAAAAGTTAAGTTGAGATCCTTTACTATCACATATAAAAAAACTTGCATTGGGACCAGAAATCAAACTTTAATTATTGAGTATGCTCTTCTCTCACACCATAGAGCGATATTGAGAATCAGAAAAGTGATTAAGGGGACATTTCATCTCTCTTAAAATATTTAGGAGAGGACAAATCCCCCCTAGGCCTCCTCTTAGTTTCTTTTTCAAACATCTTAAATTCATAAGGGCCCATACATGCCCCCATGTTGCAAAGTTAGGATAGTTTTGAAGCTACTTTCTTAGTTTACATTACTAGGGGAGCTTAAATATTATAGTAACGGGCCCATACATACCCACATGCTTGCAATCTAGGATAGTTTTGTGGATCTTTCTTAGATTAAATCACATTAGGGAGTTTAAAGGAATGGTAAGGACCCATATGTCCACATGCTAGTTCTTTAGGGACTTTAAATTTCTGCAAGGTTGTACCAATGACATCTATTAAGATAGGTAATCAATATTTGTAAGGACCACAGGAAGTCCAAATGTTGCAAGGTTACATCTAAATTATTAACATTTGGCACATTTGTTCACTTGATCACACACAAAGTCACTACTCACTCACATAAATTTATCTCGAATTGTAGAGGTTGAAGTAGGTTTCATCCAAAGGGATTCTGAAACATCCCACTATTTCTTGAAGTAATTATCCACACCCACTTAATTCAAACAAGATTGGTTCACAGGCCCAATCTCTCAATACAACCACATCTAAAAATTTTCTAAAAATTCGCTAAGTTTTCCACAACAGGAGGTGCCTAAAGAAATATTTTATTCTAGGTAGGATCTCGGGGGTTGGCATCCAAATAAACCCTCATTATTTGGTTCTCAGATCTTCAAACATTAGAAGTTGACAAAATAGGGAACTTTAAAATCCTCCAAGTCAAGTGTTCCTAACACCATAAGGTAGGGATATACCTATGAAGGGTCGAAGGCTGAGGTCCGGTTGTTCTGTGTGTCCCACCTTGAGTCACCCAACTCTTGGAAGGGATCTATCCCGTGATCCATTTATGAGGCTGAAAATCTCAATGTCACACTTTGACCAAGGTACCTAGTGACCAAATTTTAGGACATCTACCAAGGTGGTAATTGTGGGCTACAATTGCACCTTGATCAGATTTTGTGTGTCTATTGGGAAATATCGCCAGCTCTTTTGGATATGCACACTCTACCCCTCATTATAACTAATTATTCCATCCTTCACTAGTTCCTCTTCCAGTGGCTTCAAACCCCACTATTGAGTGTTATTGGAAGGTCCAATGCTATTTGAGAGGAAGGACGTTACGTCTTTATTGGACACGAGCATTTGTTTTCTTTTTTCTCCCATGCAAACAAAATCCACCTACCCACATGTATGCTTCTTTTCAATTGATATATGTATGATGCTCATTTGATTACATGCAACTGTGAGATATATTGTGAAGGTCCAAATTATACAAGTATCTTGTTCATTTATTTCTCTCATCACCATTTGCACACATTCACTTTTCTAGTCAGACATCATAGGGGACCCATAGAATCCCCTTCGGTCTAGACACTTGCAAAATATCCCTCCTATCCTAGGAGGAGTTCCTAGTCTCGTCAACTCACTGGCTCAACCATATCACACCCCTATGATTGCTACTATTTTGGGATCCTCTTTGCTTGGTTCCACTTTACTTGGGTCCAATTCCCATAGACAACCATCCACTAGCTCTCCTTTACAAGGAAGCAAGGGGGAAACTTCTTCTCAAGGGGGAAGTACAACCCTACCCAACTGCCCTCAAGGGTCAGTTACACAACCTTCTCATACCATGGTTGGAACTAATCCTCTGCCACCACTCCACATGCCATATTTGGCCTCCCTCGACATACCTGATTTGAGTAAACTCACAAATGAACCTATATTGCATGACCCCACATGGCCCGCAATGCCTACCAAACTACCTTCAGACATTCTGAATTTTGAAGAAAAATCAGGGGAATATCCCACCAACTATATCATGACCTTCCACTTATGGTTCTCTTCAAAAAACATCATGGATGAATCCATCCATTTAAGGTTATTCCAACACACACTCACTGGTCCATCAGCCAAATGGTACATGGACGAAAAATCAGGGTCCCATGTGACTTTTGAGTCATTGTCCAAAAAAATTTTGACCTTCTTTCAACTACCAATTCGTAATGAAAATGATCTATAACCGTTATCTGATATTAAACAAACCTCAACCACACATATCGCTGACCACATTCATGAATGGCATCGGTGACGTAGTTTATGCAAAGCATAAACCACTAAAGAAAAATGCCTCGATTGGTTTCTCATATCACTAGTCTCTCTCCTTGCCAAAGATGTGGCCTCCACCTTCCCCCAAACTGAAGAGGAAGACATCAGCAAGGCTCAACAGGATGACCTCATTTATGCTCAATTAGGTTACTTATAAACAGTACTACCCGATGCCCTGAGACTCGTACCATTTGGCCAGGACAAACCTAGGATGTCTCATGCGAGAGATGGATTAATCGGTACCACAACACACCATAATCCTTACATACAACCACCATCCATGTATGGTACACCCCAATATCCGTCGATGTATGGAGGTCCAATTTACTACCCTCCTCCCCCTTATCAACAACCATATCATGTGGCCCCCCTCCACCCATGAGTGGACCCTTGGTGACACCCATGATGCGCCCGACCTCTCAACCAGGTTTTGGTACCCCCTCCACCTCAGCTTATAACCTGGGCAATAGTGAAATTTCTATGCCTTATTATGCACCCTACAGATCATTGCCACAAAATAATCTGTATTTTCCATTCCCTGGTCCTCCACAAAGACAACCACACATTGGGGTTAACTTTGTTCATCCCTCTCCCATTCAACAATTTTGAAATTTTGAAAAACCGAATTTGGAAAATCTAACCCATCAGCCGAATAATGCCAAAAAGAAACAAAACAATCAAAACAATAATAACCCAGGACCAGGGGGAAATAACCCCCAACAAAACAACCTCCTAGGGAAAACCAGAATGAGGGTAACCAAAACACCCAAGGGGGAAATAACAACAAACTCCAAGGAAGGAACAACAACAACAACCTCGAGACAAACTTCCCTTGTGCTCTTTGCAGTGAGCATGGTCATTATACTCACAATTTGCCCCAAATTGCTGACTTCAAATGGATGAAAGATTCCATGAACATGCCATTTCCTCTAATGTCGCCTACCCCTTAGCAAGGCCCACAACAATATTTGAAAAAACCACCACCGAATATGTTGCAAAACCCTATTCCACACCATGGTGTGATGAATACCCATCGAGAGATGCATCCCGCCCCACCACAAATGGGACAAAATCAAAACCTTGGGAATCCGACGGATCGCAATATCCTCCTCACTAGTGAAGAAGAAATTACTCTGCCAATGCGCAATCGTCAATACATCACACCCCCTGAATCTACTCCTACCACTTTGGAAGCATCTCCAGCTATAGCTAGACATCCCTTGATGATTCCAAGCCCTAACATTGAACCCCCCATTCGTATTCCTCACATCCCATTACGACAAAATGTCAACAACCCTCAGACTAGGGAAGCACACAATTACAATTTGGTCGATGAATTGGTGCAATCTCCTGCAGCCATGTTGGTATTTGAGGTCCTCCAAACCTATCCCACTCAATGGAAATCATTACTTTCCTCCTTGGGGGAAGTTGACCTTGTTGATACTAGACTCATCACATTTGATCTAGATTGTGGAGAACCTCACCTCCCCATTTTGGTAGCTTTATAGATACCACTTAAAATTCAGAACATCATAGTTCATCAATGTATCACTGATGAAGTTGCATCCACATGCATCATGTCCAAAACTGTATGGTAGAAAATTGGCTCCCCTGAGCTAATACCATCCGCTATCACTTTGATATCTTATGATGGATGACCATCCTCTCCCAAAGGTCTCTTTCAAAATGTCCATGTTGAACTCGGGGGAAAAACCATCCTTATCGACATTGAGGTTATCAATGCCCTGCTCGAGTATAACATCTTGTTTGGACATAGCTACATGTATGCTATGAAGGCAGTGGTCTCTTCTGTGTTTTGAATGATGATGATCCCCCACAATGGGAAAATCATCACCATCGAATAAGTTTCACATTACGAGCCTAACCACTCGTCCAACATCGATAACATCCTAACTCTTGTATGCACTAGTTTCGACGCATACCCACTCATGGAGATGGGCTCTAGAATTTTCAAAGACTCATCCTTGTTGGTGGCATATAATGAAGCTTCACTACTCATCCACCCCTCAACACAAGTGTGTGTCATATCTTCCAATGGAACTAAAAATGGAGATACCATTCCTCCCACAGAGGCTTCTCCACTCCTTGACGTCCCACTAGTGAAAGAAATCCTACCTCATGAATCCCCTGAGAACCCTATGACACCACTTATCCCCGATTTCACCCTCCCCCATGGTCAAATTCATGTGTGGGAGACAGTTCTCCAAGCCATTACTCAAATTCCCTTATTCTACCCCCCACTAGGAGTACAAGCTTTCCAGGTAGTTGCAATGCTTACCCTTCCCAACATGGTGCTCTCCATTTCAGTATAGTATCTACACCCACCCTCGATGGTTCCTCAACCATCCCTTCCTCCCCAAACAGAGGGAATCCTAATGCAGATTCTAGTACTAAATCCAACCACACCACCCTCACCCCCACTTGCCAGTGCCACAACTATGGCTGGGGGAAGATGAAAGAAGAAAGATCCCACTGCTCCACTTCCTCCCCGATTTCAACCTCCTTGCACACTTTGCGAGAGAGAGGGAAACCCCACAAATAGATGTCCCTCCCTCCCCGAGTTATGCAATTTAATCCAACTCCCTCGATCAACCACATCGCTCGTTGCTTCACCAAGCACCCCTAGTACAACCATCTGTACAACCCTACCCATAAATTAGAACCTCTCTACTATGTAGGAGGATGAGACCACTAACTTTTCTCTCCCAAATCCTGGATTGGTCTAATTGAAATCCTGTAATATCCAAATCTCCTCTACAATCCTCTCGTCAACTCACTATGGCAGTAGGTACAACTCACTATGGCAGCAGTTACAACTCACTATGGCAGTAGGTACAAATGAGGTGGTATTGTGGGCCCCACAACTATATACAGTCCCTTTGCCAAACTTCCATGCTCAGTTACAGGAGCTCAGAGCCTCTGTTTTTCAATCTGTCTTCAGCCATGGGATCAGGGTCCCACTACCTACACAGTCACATTCCTCAGGTCACCATCCATACTCAGCTCTGGGAGAGCATTTTTCTCACATCACGTCCAGGTACACATGCTTATGTTTAAAATTATCAAATAGTTGTTATATGTTCTTTATCTTTGGATATTGTTCACATTGGGTATTTGATTTTAATGTGTGTAGGTACCTTGTCATCATAACCCAATGCAAGCCCTTCAAATATAT
Source organism: Picea engelmannii (assembly GCA_009831015.1). NCBI lineage: Eukaryota > Viridiplantae > Streptophyta > Pinopsida > Pinales > Pinaceae > Picea > Picea engelmannii. The sequence continues at coordinate 492,959 of ML798388.1, read as the reverse complement.
GATCAACATTGGCATGTAATCATTCCCTCTGAACATTAATTTCATCTCCCAATCATACCCACCGACATTTTCCTCTAGTATACTCACATCCGGCTCTGCGATACTATCACCTAATAGCACTCTTCCCCACATGAGTTGTCCCATTCATATCCCCCCTTGTAACTTCGACACTCATGCTTCTTTCACCCCTTAGGGATGAGAGTCCTGATAGTCTTAAGCATTTCTGAGAATCACCCACATACTCCTTCTCCTCATTTTTCTAGATTTCCTAAAGGACTCCTAGGTTATCTCATCATGATTCACATTTGACTGCACCTCTACATTATCGTTAACCCTCCATTTCCTCCACAAACATTTTTCCCATCTGCATATTGTACTCCATTCATTTACCTCATACAGAAACCCACCCATGGGGTCCCCACCCTCCACCAGTTCTCCACACAACTTGCGCCCTCACGGGCCAAGCCATATTGCACTGGGGCACTTGTTTTTGTATTTGTACACTCATCCCAAATTATTATTTATTCATTTGGTAATTATAAAAAGACTTTGTTTCCAGCATTTACATATCTTTTTGTTGTCGCCTTTGGCGACCTTGTTTTCCTGCCAAAGCAACCCATGTCTCCCTTAGTTGGGGCATTCATTCTCTTCTACTCTTGTTGACATCATCCATAAACCCGGAGTATCCCACAATCCATGTACCTTTGATCTCTGAGTTTGTCCACTTTGTCACACCTCTGGCACAATTTAACCCACGTCTAGTCATCCCCCTGATGTTAGATCCAATTTCATGGTTGCTTCCAATAATCCTTCACATATATCCTCAACCAAGGGTCGTCTTGAGTCTCACCGCATCTTGACTTCATCCATGTTCCTTATCAGTTCTTGATCTTATCCAATGGATTTCATGAAGCACTTTTTCTTCTTGGAGTCGTGTCTCCCTCTTTGTCAACATTAGCATAGTTTGCAGAAGGACGACATTATCTTGATTTTCATTTCCTTTATAAATGAGGAGTCTCGAACGACATAGCGAGAACCATCATTTCTCTCTGTTTTCGTTGAACCCCATGACATTCAACTTCAATACACTCTCATGTTACGGTGGGTCTTACTATGCGACTATTGAAGTTGTTTTATACTAGCCAAAGACTGTTGAATTTGTTAGGCCATCAATTCCTACAAGTCATCGACACCTCTTACAATCGTCCATGCCTCTTTACAGAGTATTCTCACTATCATAATTATCATATGTCATTATCGAACCACCCTAGAAGGCACTGCAATTATCTACATTAGCATACAACTTCAGTTACTATCATACATTTTTGAGTTACATGACACAAGCATGGGGCATGCTCGCCTCGTTTGTATACAACTTTTGTTTCTCTCCCTAGAGAAAGGTTTGGGTCCCACAGTTTCCCCTCTCCCTCCAAGGGATTTCTCTTTCGGTTCCTCTCATCACTCTTTCTTACAATGGTACTCTCAATAGAAGAAACATTGATGTATTTCGACTATATGTATGCTCCTAACCTCACACATTAGGGGGCATCTATTATCACTGGAATTTCATTCGCAAATGGTTATAGGAATACAACATCTCCAAAACACCTATTAGTTCACCTGCAGCACCAAACATGCATTTCCAAAAGGCACAAACTATACAACTGGTAAAAAAAAAATTTACATGCGCTGAAACACTAAAGGAAGCGCGTGCACATGTGCAGGCCAAAGAAGCCATTAAAGCACACATGCACCTGATGCATGACTATGTACGATAAAAGCTGTGCACACCTATGAAATGCACATTTATGGTTCTTTTCGGCCCCTCACCCACTTCTAGAATAGCTCCCAACTTGATTTTACCCTCAAATCCGAGCTAAATCTGAATGGGGGGCTAGTCAAAAACCTAGGGATGCCCTAAAGGGCCCCTTGTTCACACTAAAGACCAGTTGGATATTGCCTCAAAGACATGCTATAAAAAGAGGCCATGGGTGCACTAAGAATTCAAGAATCTCATTGTATTGTTATGATGCCTCTATTATCCTTCAATAAACCTCTTTTCTTCTTGGAGAATACTATCAACATCTCATTAAGATATTCACCTCACCTCTTAAGGGAATAACCTTAGATTTCTTCACCATTTTCTTTCTAGTTTATCATTTGTAAGAAGATATCTCACATAAGGGACTCAAGAGACTTCCCAAGGAGGAAGAGGGGATCCATAAGTCCCCCTTTCTCTATGGTGTTTTCCCACTAATATACTTCTCCATTGGTGGCATGATTATTGGTCATTTGTTTTATTGATTTTGGTTCTAATTTCCTCATGCATTTTAGTTTTATTTCTTAAGGTATTTCTTTAGTTGTTTCTAGCTTAGTTGTTTGTTTATTTCATGTGATTGAATTGTTTGATTCATACACTAACCTACGTCTTGTCTATCATGCCCAACTAGACTTTCAAGTGCCCCTCTTTTTCTCATTCAAGTGAAAAAAAGGACACAACATCGATGCACTCATTGCATGGGTCTTCTCAAATCTTCGCTCTCCTATGAAAAAATTTGCACTCTATGTACTTCAACTAAAAGATTATGCACTCCTTGTACTTCCAGTATAAATTCATGTTATCTCTTCTGATCTTATGAGTCTATATTGACTCATCCTATGCACTCCTTGCAGGCTCTGTCCATTCCTTGCACCAGGAATATCAGAAGAGAGAACATATGAAACTTATAGAAACATCAAAGGTTTCCACACTTAACCATGAAAAACATATTCATGCATAAAAGATACATAAACAAATAAAACAAAGAGATCATAAAGAAACATCACATGTACTCAAATAACTCAGATGAACAAAACACCATATAATTGGAATCAAACCTCTTTGCTTGTATTCATTCAGTAAAATATGTACATGGACTCATACACTTCTCTGCAACTCCTCATAAGCTTCAACAACTCTCTCTTAGCACCAATAACTATAACATTCAACAACAACTACAATATTCAATAGCCTCTACAATAACGTTCAACAACCTCATTTGGGCATACAATACATATATTTATACAATGAGGGGTTGCTCTATATTTCCCTCCAGACTACCTTAGAGCTATCCTATCATAGTTAATTCATTCATCTACTAAGGACTATTACATTCAATGGAAATTACATTCATATATGAGTCGATACTGAGTATTTGTACATCCTTATCTGCTAATTAAAACGATTACAATCCTTGGCAGTCTTATCTGATGGATCAAAACTCAAAACATTTAAAATATTTCAATGCAATCCTTTCAAAACATAAAAACATGCTCCTCCTTGGAATTCAAAAACAACTTCAAAACTGTGTGTTGGGTGTTGAGTTGTCCTCCACCTGACCTCTTTAATGTTGATGGCAATGCTCCTGCATCAAAATGTGGGACAATAACCCCCTATGGGTTGCTGAGAATCCAAAGATCCTTTTCCAATAAGAAGATGGAGTTAGAAAGAAAATTTTAAGAGAGATAAAATAAGAGGGAAAGAAGAAACAATATTGAATAAGAACATATGAGGAATAAAATTCAAAGGACTTTGTGTAGGTTGAAAATGCAAAATTAATAAAAGAATTGTTTGAGATATTCCTCGTTTATAGGAAATTATTGAACTATTCCTTTGATGTATTTTAACAAATAAGAGTTGAAACCAATAACCTTTTTGATTTGATACGGTTTGATCCAAAGAGCCTCAAACTTTGTATGAAAACAAGGTTTTTCCTTTTCTTTTTTCCATAACAAAACTAGTTGATCTTTTTTAAAATATCTTACAGTGGTGCTCTTATAAAAAAAAAAAATTATTACCAGTTGTCTCTTTCTCATAGTTATTACTGCGTGTACTCTTTTTTCTTTTAATTTCAAAATTTCTTGATGTCACTTTTATCGAGGTGAAACTTCTTATGCCAATTTTTCTGGTTTGCTGCAATTGTCTTCTAGAGAACTTGAATCAATATTTTGTTATTCAATTCATCCAAAAATTTTCCTTGAGGATAATAGTCGGATGATTGTCCCATGATAATACCATATTCTCCACAAAAATTTATAATTTTGGATCCAATACAAATTGAGCCATTATCTGTTATGAATTTTTTAGCGATGTTGAATTTGGATAGAATGTTCTCCTTTAAGAAAATGATTAATTGTTCCGAGTCAACATTTTTCTCATGGCCATAGATTCTTTTGACTTTGTAAAATATTCATATGAATTTACTTTACTATGTTTTGGGTTTATTCGTCCAATTACATCCAAAACCCATTGTGAAAATGGTTCTTCAACCAATATATAATGTAGTGGTGTCGCTAATCTTTTCATCTTTCCTGAATTTGTTTTACATGATAGTGTTATAGCAAGATTTTCCTCACCCTATGAAAACTTGCATAGAAGGCCTTTTTGCATTTCCCTATGCAGAATTGAAGTCCATTTTTCCAAATCCCAGAGTTAAAAACATTATTTTTTCACATATACGTGCCCTACCTATTGTACAACATACGTATGTGCAGGTTGCACCACTACATCCCACATACATTAGAATTTGTGCCCAAAATTGAAACATGGTGTCGAGTTTCCATGTCATGTCACGAGATCCATGATCCTTGACCTTCCATATACTGGAAACGGTTTGACTCGACCCTTCAGTTCCACTTGAAGGCTACAAATGGTCCAAATCCAAGCTATGGAAAAGAGAAGAATAATTCAACTTTGAGAGAAACGTTACTATGGACAAATTATTCACTCCATATTGAGTATGCAACCCTTTGTCCTTTTAAGTTTGAACACATTGTTCAACCCCCAATCCTTTCCCTACATGATTGAGAACCTCATTGTATATCTTATATGAGCTTGCCTTTGGTGGAGGATTGAAGTGGTGGAGGCCCAGCTGAAAGGGACTTAGCTTCTCGGTTCCAAACTGTGCTGACATGAAAGTATGTAATTCATTCACTTATCTTGATTACATTTTAATAGAAATACTCGTTTCTCATCCAATTAATATCTTGAAAATATTTGAATTGTTATTCCATGGGAGTATTTGTTATGAATGTTGATGGATTATGCTATTGAATGTGCTAACATCATATATTATCACCATATGCTTGTGTTTCTTGGTTGTTGAGGAAAATTTGCAAGTGAATTGCTTTGAGTCAAGTGCTCAACGGTGGACTTCATCAAACATCTGGATGAGGTATCCCTTTTATATTGTCTTGCTAACATATTTGCTTATACAAAATACCTGATATTAGAGTTGATTTATGCATTGATTTTCGTCTGTTGTGGTTTACCCCTAACCATAGAGAGATTTTCCTTGTAACAGATAGGAATTTTCGAATATTTTTAATAAGAAACTTTGAACATGGTTGGCCAATAATAACCAACCCAAATAATTATGTGAGCGGTTACAACAAGTCAAAATTTTCCACCACAAACTACCTTATATCTCAATAAAATGCCATCAAATTTTCTTTTAAAAAAACTCATGAAACTAATACATACTTATTAGTCTTCATTTTTAAAGATATCCTCTCTCTAGAGGACATTCTAATAGGAAATTGCTCAAACTTTAGATAAAATATTATGTCTTTATACCACCTAGATGTTGTTAAATTTTAACTTTGTATGATGACACCACTTGTATTGGGAGATGAAATATTTGCAACGTCAATTCTAGTCATTATTTTGCATAACAGGGATAATTTCAAGGATGGAATTTTTTCTCAAAATGTAGAAACCTTGGCGAATCTTACTAGTCCTTAATATGTAAACTATAAAATGTTTAGTGATATTTTTGTAAAACAAATCAAGTTTCTAAGGATTTTGTATATTTTTATTAAAATTTGGGATATTTTTAAGGTAAAATAATGTTATTCTATCAAATTTGGGTGAATCACTTTTATAAAAAAATGGGAATTGGAGAATCATTTTTTTGGAAAAAGCATGAAAAATTAACCCATGGGGGATATGTAGCCCCTAAATTTTTTCCCATTGCATAGTCATTGTCCCTTAATAGATTTTAGAGGCTTATTCTCTAAATCATATTCTTGTAGCTTACCCAACCAATTTTCCTATGTCCCTTCTCTAAGTTGTTAATTAATAAATATTTCTATAGGTGAGTGTGTTACATAATAAATGTTGTGAGCTGACAAAATGTAGGTCCCAAAATGAACAATTTCCTTGACTAGAAAAAGGGTTTGTTTTTCAATCATAAAGTAATCCAGTTCATAGCCACAGAAGGTTTTTCTCATGAAAGAAATTGTAAGTTCTTCCTCTTTTTCAAAATTCAGGGTAAGGATGGAGGAGATAGTCTCTTCATTGTCTCTTCTGAATAAAATAAATATAATACAAAACATTTATCAAAATTAGGACTAACAAGAAATGGAGTAGTAGTGATTGCATGCTTGATTTATGAAAAATCCCTTTGATTTTCTGGCATCCATTCAAATTTTGTATATTTGTTTAATACCTTATTTATTGGCTTTACAATCATGGCATAATATGGAAAAAATATCCGTACAAACTTTATCTTTCCAAATAAATATTGCACTCTCTTGCAAGACATAGAAGGATTTAATCCATTTATCCCCTTAATCCTTTCTAGATCAATGTAAATGTCTTCTTTACTCAAAATGCAACGAAGGATATTTCCTTTTGATATTGCAAATAAAAACTTCCTTTTGGATTCAATGATATTCCATACATCTGACATCATTCAAATACTTTTCTGAGATGTTTGAAATGAATTTATATTAATTTTGAATGGAATGTTAAGTCTTCATGATAATCTTCCATAAACTTCCCAATTAAATAATTAAAAGCATGGTCCATTTCTCTTTGAAGAATTGTACCATCATTATTCATTCCTAATGGCATGCATACATGGGCATATGTTCCCCATGGTGAAACAAGTGTAGTCTTAGGTTTTTCTTCTTCAGCCACAAGGACTTGATTGTATCCAGAAAACCCATCTAGCATAGACACCAATGCAGAACCAATGACTTGTTGTAGCAACATCTCCATGTTTGGAAGTGGGTAGTTATCTTTAATACTTTATCGATTGAGACCTTTAAAATCCAAACAAATAATAATCTCTCCATTATTTTTTATTACTACCATAGGATTTGAAAGCCACTATGAATGTCTAATTGGAAAAATTATACTAAATTTTTTCAATTTTTCTAACTCCATTTTCACCAAGGGCTTCAATTTTGGATTTATCACTCTCAATTTTTTCTTAAAAGGTTTTGACCCCTCTTTGAGTGGTATGATATGTTGAAACATATATTTTTCATATTCCTTTAAATAATCATAACTCGAAGCAAAAATAACTTGAAACTCCTTGAAAAGAAGGGTGTATTATTCAACCTCTTTAGTAGTACAACTTGTACGAAGATTTATGTATTTTGGGACATCATATGTATAGATGTCAATTTTCTTAGTCTCTTGAAATTTTATAATGGAGGATTCCTCCACTATGTCCATGATCTTTGTTTGGTCATCCCTTGTAAATAAAGCTTCAAGACTAACATAATTCTTTGGGAGAACAATAACTTTTTGGTTATGAATTTCCTTTTGATTTCTTTGGTCTTTTTCTAATATATCAAATGATCTTGATTATTGGTTTGAAAAAAAATATACAATTAACTCATAATTTTGAAAAACTTTTCATTACTCTTGATTATCAAAAATCGATGGTCAGAAAATTCTTTTGACATGAAAGTTGTTCTAATTTTGAGAAACATATGTATTGAAAAGAGATGTCACTACTACTAATTAATCTTCTTTTTTGTTCTTTTCTCACAGAACAAAATAAATATTGAAAGAATTAAAAGAATCTATGGTTTCCCAAATTCTCCTTGCATAATTCTTCAATTTTTCTTTCTTGATTTTATACATTCTTTGATGTGATTGATAACCAATTTTGAATCACCGATTACCACTAGATATTTTACTTTCATTTTATTTATTGGTACAAAGGAACTCTGATCTGATTGCATGTGGATAAATACATGATTTAGGTATTTTAAAAACTAAAAAAACTCTAATTCGAGACTTAATGAAATCACCATCGAATGACATTTTCCAAAAACCTTCAAAATATTTTTTTTCATTTTTCTTTAGAGAACTCATATGCTCTGTGTTGAAGACAACAAAGTTTCCAATTCCAGCATCTACATAGCTCTGCATCATTTTATTTTCTTTCTTCTTGAATGATGTTGGTTTTTTATGTTCTCGAGGAACTCCGATCATGTTTCCATATTTTTTTGGGAGCATCATTCAACTCCCATCATTCATTGTATATCCTCCCATAATTGAGCATCAATCTCAAACAAGGAAAACAATGTATGTTAGAGGAAGATAAAACACTATTGTAGTAAATATTGTTATGATATGGTGGATGCACATATCCATGCACATAAATATTTGATTTCTCCATAAGCTGATTTCTCCATAGATTTTCATGGTACATTTTACATTCCATTACAAGGGATTCCATTTCAGATAAGGACATGATATTGTTAGTGGATCCACTATCTACCAGAAAATTGTGCAATGTAAAGTCATGATTCTCCAAATATATGTAAAATGGTGGAACCTTACCTCTTGGTATTGATGGTATCATATGTTGTTGTTTCTTTGTGTTCATAATAGTTACTTCTATTCTTGGAGAAAAAAAAATTGTATCATCCAAAATATTCAAAATATTCTCTCTTTGTTGGGGTATCTAAACTAATTCTATGAATGGTAAAGTAATTCAACTCTTGGTAAACTCATCAACCACATTATTGTTCATTTGCAAAGGTGTATTTTTCTGATTAACAACTAGTTTTTGTTTTGTTGGCTTTGGAGCATTGGCTTTGGTTTTTCCTTTTCTAGTTGTTTCTTTGTCTTGAATTTATTTTCTTGAGGTCTATTCTAAACAACATTGCCTTGTTGTACATATTCATAATCTTCTTTTTCATCAAAAATATGAAAATATGATGAAATTTCTTCCATTTTGACTAGTTCCAAGATCTTATCTTGATCATTTATTAACTCTTGATTGAAAGGCTCACTGTCGTGAACAAAATTTTCTTCTTATGTTATTTCTTCTAGCACAACAACATTAGGATTTGGGAATCTGGGTTCTCTTAGTTTGTGCTCTTTGTTCCTTTGAATTATATCATTTTTATCTATTTTATTTTGTGGTGGAGCTCTCATATCTTGATCTTATGGAATGTGATTCTCATTTCTCTTGATTCAGGTTATGTTATTTTGCATTTTTTGAATAGTTTGTATCATCTTAGAAATATCTATTTGTTGTCGAGTGTATTGAGAAACTTCAGTAACATTTCTCATATTTGGGGGTTATCTTTGAAAAATACCTCCCCCCAACTCTGTTGGGGACCTAACCTCCCTAATCCATCACGTAGGTAGAATAATATAATTCCATGTAATAAACTCCAATATTAATAAGGCCTAGCAATAAGGAAGAATAAGTCAAATGTAAGAAGACCTAATAGAAGCTTCCACTTCTAGAAGGATATTAATCTAGATTTTTATTTTGGATAGATAGAGTATAAACAGAAGTATAGGGTATGTGAAATCTTGTCTTGGATATTATTGTAATAGAGCTATGATCTACTGGAGGTTTCCCCCTCAAATAGGCAAGTGAGCATTGGTATCAATAATCAAAGTGCTCTTTCTAGTTTTATTCTGGTATAATTCTAGTATTTTTTTTATTATATCATTATTTCTCTTCCATTTATCGATAAAATATTTATGTATTGCATACTATTTTATATCTGGAATAATACAAGTGGTATCGGAGCACCTTCCTCGACAGAAAATTGTGGGTTAAATTTCTTTTCAGGGTAGATACATATTACGACATCTTAAAGCTACAAATATATGTCGTTACATGTATAAACCCATAGTTAGGGAGTCATAAATGTAGGAAATAAAAGTGGTACCTAATTGCACATTTGTTGGACACCGTTGTAACCCCTGTTGGTACCCCTTGGAGTGCTAGTGCATCATACATCACCTGTATATGAATTGTCCTAGATATCCTAAATCCCTCCATAGATAAACTAATCGGCCACCTGATTGCTATAGTGCCACTGAGAATAACACTCGGAAATATACTCTCTAGTACCTGGGAAGTCGGGTAGTACGATTAAGGGCACGATATACCATACTTAGTTGGTGCGCTGAGATATTGGGTTGAGTACTATTTTTGGACCTTGCACATATATCAGAGAGTTATAGAATAGGGTAAATCCTTGTCTATATAAACCTTGGATATCCTACCCCTGCAAATGGGAAAAAAAATAGAATAGATAATATATATTTCCGTGCAAATGTGCCTTCTTCATTCTAGTTGTAAAATTACTACACATTTCTTCCTGTTAAGAATTTGGGCATTTTGTCACTACAGTATTATTCAGGCCAAAGTATAACTCTGTAGGAGTAAAAAATAAAAGAGTATAGTGGTCCAACCAACACACTTGTTTGGGACCTATCCCACTATGTTCCTCTCTTTTCCCCTATTCCAATGATACTTGTCATTTTTAACACAATTTTTTTGTGTGGACCTGACCTGTCTCTAACACCCTGATTTGGCTCCTATCCCTTTGGATCCCCCTTTTCTCCCTGATCACAATGGTACCTATCATTTGACACCATATTTCTCTATGGTCCAACCCACCCCTCCAAACATATTTTGTTTCCCCTATACCATTTTTCTGCTCCTTTGTCCAAATGACTATCACATGAGCCCAATAACTCAACTACTTGATTGATGACAACCACCAAAATAAGGAAGAAATCAATCATATCCATGCCAACATTAGGTCCATCAATTCAACTATTGATATCCTCAAGGAACAATGGTCCCACATCAAAGACCTCAAGGAACAATGTTCCCTCATCAAAGACCTCAAAGAACACTTCCTGGGCCATTCCCAAAACCCTTCCTCTTCTAAACAACCTTCTTATCAATATGACCATGAATATTCCCATTACCAAGGCCCTCATACTACCCACTTTTCCTAAGACCTTTGCGCTCCTAGGATTGAGGTGAAATTTTTTTATGGATCAGATCCTATAGGCTAGGTCACCCAAATGGAACATTATTTCTCTTTTCATGGAATTATTGATGATTTATCCAAGTTTCGTTATGGTGTCCTACATCTGGATCCATAATGATGGAAATGGTGGAAATGGAAAAAAAAGGCACGCCAAGGGTTTTTTGTTTGGACATAGTTTATGGTCGAACTTTATGACCACATTGACTCTGAAACCCAAAATTTAGGTTGATTGACCAAGTTAAAGTAGTTTGGGATAGTGGAAGACTTTATTGTTGCATTTGAGCACTTGGATTTCAAAACAGGGGGAATTTCATATGATTTCTTTAGGGTATGCTTTATCAGTGGCCTCAAAGATGAAATTTGTGCCCATGTTCTCATGGCACACCCCAGGACTTGCTTGGAAGCTAATCAACAAGACAAGGAATCCCAACATATTGTGTCCTCGCAGAACCACAAACCATCCTTTCCTCCTCTCCCTAAACCCACCAATGTTTCCCCTTCTGCAGCTTCCCTCATGATCCATAAATTAACCAAGGCTGAAATGGTTGAATGTCAACTCAACAGTCTTTGCTATAATTGTGATGACAAATATTTTCCTAGGCATAAGCGTAAGGAAAAAAATATTTTTATGGATGTGACTGAGGATATTTCTAAATAGATGTTGTTGTTCTACCCGTGGAGGAACTACCACTTCCTTCTGATCTCACTCCACCCTCTGACTTGCCAGACGTTGACCAGGTGATTTCACTGAATGCCCTCACTGGCTTCTCTCCTCCCTAGACTCTCAAATTAATTGGTTACATAAAAAATAGGAAATTCATCATCCTTGTGGACAGTGGTAGAACCCATAACTTTATTCATATTCACATTTCCCAAGAATTCAATTGTTACGTTCGTTCCATCAATAATTTTCAAATCATGATTTCCAATGGTGGTTCCATGAAATGTGGGGGACGATGTGAAAATGTGCAACTCCAAATTGGTTAGTATCACCTGAAATCCCATATGATTTTTATAGACATGGGTGGTTGTGAAAGTGTTCTTTGTGCCGAATGGTTACGCACTCTAGGCCCCATTATCATGGATTTTATGGACTTAACCATGCAATTCCAACAGGAGAGACGACAATGTAAATTCCAAGGCATCACTACAGGCTCCCTTGATATCATCGGTTCCCATCGCATAGAAAAGATCCTCAGAAAAGGTCATTTAGGAATTATATCCTAACTCCACTCCATTCATGTTGTTGAGACACCTTCTGTGTATCTCAACCTCCAATCTACCCTCTCCCAACACCATGTCTTTTTTACCACCCCACAAGACCTTCCCCCTTCCCATGGAGTCCATGATCATTTTATCCCTCTCATCTAGGGCATTCTTACTCCCAATTTTCGGCCTTATCATCATCCCTTTGCTTAGAAGAATGAAATTGAGAAAATTGTTCATGAGTTACTAGAATTTGGTGTTATTCATCCCAGTACTAGCCCCTATTCTTCCCTTATGGTCATGGTACTCAAGAAAGAAGGTACTTAGCACATGTGTCTTGATTTATGTTCCCTCAATGAAATCAAAATCAAACAAAAATTCCCCATTCTTATTATTGATGACCTCTTTGATGAATTCAGTGGTGCTCAGTAATTCACCAAATTGGATCTACGTTCTGGCTACCACTAGATCTGTATGAAAGAACAAGACATTCCCAAGACTACATTTCACACTCATCAAGGTCATTATGAATTCTTGGTAATGCCCTTTGTATTGTGTAATGCTCCTTCCACTTTCCAAAGTCTTATGAAAAATGTCTTTCGTCCTTTTCTTCATCATTTTTTCTTAGTTTTCTTTGATGATATTCCCATCTATAGTAAAACTTGGCCATCCCATATCTCCCATGTGAATCAAGTTCTTCATCTACTCTCTAAAAATAAGCATTTCCTCAAACCATCTAAATGTTCCTTTGGTGCCTCAGAAGTGGAATACCTGGGTCATATTGTCAGCAACGATGGTGTCCAAGTGGATCTTAATAAAATTGAATCTATGCATGATTGGCCTCGCCCTAAAAATCTTAATATATTTCATGTTTTTCTGGGTTTAACGAGCTATTATAGGAAGTTTGTTTGGAATAATGGAAAGATTGCATCTCCGCTCACTTCCCTCCTTAAAAATAATGCTTTCACTTGGATTTCAGTTATGGATCATGCCTTCCAAGCCTTAAAATATGCTATGTGCTCGACCCATTTCCTAGCTCTCCCAGACTTCACAAAGACATTAGTATTGGAATGTGATGCTTCTGGTAAAGGAATTGGAGTCATCCTCATGCAAGATGGAAGACCCTTGGCCTTCACTAGAAAACAACTTTCAGAGTGACATTTGGTCCAATCCATTTATTAAAAGGAAATGTGAGCTATTATGCATGTTGTGGATCTCTGGCGTCCTTATTTATTGGGTCAGTGATTCCAAATCAAAACTTACCATCATAGTCTCAAGTATTTCCTAGAAAAATGAATTTCATTCCTGGTGTAGAAAAAATGGGTGACCAAGATATTTGGCTATGATTATGAGATCATTTACAAGAAGGGAAAGGAAAATGTAGTGGCCAATTCTCTTTCTCGGAAATATGAATAAGACGGGTCCCTTTTCTCCCTCTCCTTCATTGTACCAGATTGGCTCCAATTTGTTTGTCGGGAGTGGTTGCAAGACCCAAAAATTTCTAGCCTGCTCCACCAATTGCAACACAATTCTTCAGTTTATCTAGGGTAATCTAATGAAGATATTTTCTACAAAGTTTGTTTCTATTTATGAAAGCAATCCCAACTTAAATCTACATTGCTTTCTAAACTTCATGCCTCACCCATGCCTAGGCATTCAGGGTTTACCAAAACCTACGAACGGGTCAAACTTTTTTTTTATGGGAGGGTATGAAACAAGATGTTTGCACCTTTTTGGATGAATGTGAGGAATGTCAATGCAACAAGGGAGAAAATTTCAAAGCCCCATGCACACTCGAACCACTTCCGATTCCCCCTTCTATTTGGAGAGATATTTCTATGGATTTCATTATGGGCTTGCCTAAATCAGGCAATAAGTCAATCATGATGGTGGTAGTAGATCGTCTCTCCAAATATGCTCATTTTTGTGCTATCGAACACCAATTCAAATCCACCAAAGTGGCTCAAAGATTCATCGATAATATCTTCAAGCTTCATGGAATGCCTAATTCTATTGTCTCTGACAGAGACTCCACTTTCACTAGTAATTTTTTGGCAAGAATTGTTCAAGCTACAGGGCACCCAATTGCATCTTAGAACTGCCTATCATCCCCAGATAGATGACCAGACTAAAGTTGTAAACAAGTGTTTGGAAACATAATTTAGGTGTTTTTCATCTGATCGACAAAATCAGTGGGCTTAATGGTTACCCCTAACGGAATGGTGGTACAACAAATCTTACCATACAGTTACTCACATGATTCCTTTTGAGGCAGTCTATGGCCAAAATCCCCCATCAATTCTCTCCTGTATTCTAGGGGTCTCAAAGGTTCAAGAGGTTGAAAAACATATTATAGTGAACAAGGCTATTCTTCGTTACCTCAAAGATAATATGGTCATGGCTCAGAATCACATTAAGCAACAAGAAGATCAAGGCCATTATGAATGTCATTTTGTTGAAGGGAACTGGGTATTTCTTCAACTACAACCTTATAAGAAAAATTCACTCAAATCTCAACACTGTCAGAAACTTGGACACAAATTTTATGGTCCTTATATAGATCTCAAGCATGTGGTATCATTTTCCTATCAGTTAGCTCTACCCAATTAGTCGAAGCTCCATCTTGTTTTTAATGTTTCCTTCTTAAAGAAGGTGATTAGAACTAAGTGCCAAACTCAAACTAGTCTCCCTGAGTTGGATTAAGAAGGTTCCATATCATTTCAGCCCCAAGCAATATTGGACCAGAGAGAGTGTTTTCTCTATCATAACACTATCTAGGAAGTGTTAGTCTAATGGAAAGATACACTTCCAGAAGATGCTACCTGGGAGTCGACCACCATTCTAAAAAAATTCCCTCATCTAAAGCCTTGAGGACAAGGTTGTTGTTCAAGGGGGAGGGAATGTTAGGGACCTAAACTCCCTAACCCCTCATGTAGGTAGAATAATCTAATTCCATGTAATAAAGGCAAATATTAATAAGGCCTAGCAATAAGGAATAATAATTCAAATAAAGAAGACCTAATAGAGGCTTCCACTTCTAGAAGGATCTTCATCTAGATTGTTATTTTGGATAGTTAGAGTATAAATATAAGTAGAGGGTATGAGAAATATTGTATTGGATATTATTGTAATAGAGATATTCTCTATTGGAGGTTGCCCCCTTGAAGAGGAAAGTGAACATTTTTATTAGTAATCAAAGTGCTCTTTCTGGTGTTATTCTAGTATAATTCTAGTATTGTTTTTATTATATCATTTCTTCTCTACCATTTCTAGCTAAAATATTTATGTATTGCATACTATTTTATATCTAGAATACTAAAAAATCCTTGTCCCTCAACCTTTATTGAAGTATATGGTCCTTGGGATGAAAATTCTATACTTTTCATATGTCTTTGTACTTTTCCAAGGATAATCTCAGGATCAACATTAGCCTCAAGCATGTATTATTCCATTTATGTTTCCTTTTCAATTGCTCCATTCAATGTATTTATTTTTGCAACTCTTCTTACATAGTTAATGTTTGAAGGCATCACATTTTTTTAACATCCAAATATAATAGGGGTATTTTTATGTTGTTCATCGAGGATTTGATTTAATGTATTGAAAAATTGTAGATTAAAATCTCATAGTCTTTCACCCTTTTGAAGATGAATTAGAGTGAACTAGGTGAGTAAAGAAACATATGAAATTGGTTGTGAATATATGGTCATGAACATATATTATATATCATCAAATTATCCAATTGATTGAGATTGGTTATCCAGGAGGATCCAAAATTTCTCAAAGAGCTCCAAGAGGATCTAGAACATCCACAGAGGTCAAGAATGGTTCATAAATGCTCAAAATTTGACTCTCCCAAATTCTCTCTAAAACACCATCAATGCGTAGAGCTCAAACATAGCTTTCCAGCAATGCAAATGGAAAGTAAAACAAAGTTTGTATGCAAAAGTTATGAGCGGTCAAATATCAAGTCAAGAAGGTCAAAGTCAAAAGTCAAAGGGGTAAGAGGTGACACATGTCACCACTACAAGTGATACACATGGTACAATCATACAAATGACGTGGAAACACCCCAAGGTGCTATGTGGACCAACTGTACATTGATTGGGAATATGAATTAGCAACTGAATAGGAAAGGTATAGTCCAATTGGACCAACCACATGTTCACAAGTGACAAGGTTCATACAATGACAGGCTATCACATGGAAACTTCCCATTGGCATATATTGGTATGGTTTATCGAAATTTATTGGAAGTTCATGGCATCAAAATTGCGACCTCCCAAATCCTTAACAAACCCTCCATTACCATCACGCCATACAGTGTGACTTAACATATTAATGGTTCACATTATATTTCAATTGATTTTAAGTTTTTTTTGGTTGGAGAATGACCAAGGGCCTAATCCATCCACCCTTAGCCCTTGGTTTATGTAATATACAATGTAACCTACACATAATTCACAGAAGGGCTTAACCAAATTTCCAACAGATATAACCATATGTAATATGGTTATAATAAAGTATAACCATCCATCAACAAAATGCATGAATATAAGGTAGTCCGTGGGGCTTGAGCCCCCGACCTACCACATATAAACTCTACAACTTAACCAACAAGTTATATATAAGGTTGTTTTTTAAAAAGAAACCATTTTGCATTTAAATCTGACCACAAAATTTGGAAATTGGTTAAAGGCCACACCCTATTTAATGGGTGAGCATATTGAGGTTGTGGAGACACATATTAATGCAGATTTTAGTATTTTAATTCATGCCCAAGGGTACCTAAGTTGTGAGGTTTCACCATAAAGTGTGTTGAGGGGTACCTTGATGAAATTTCGAGAATTTTGTACTCATTGTTCAATATTTTTCACAAGGAATCCAATGGTTCACTCTGTTTATGTATTTGAGAAACGTGTAAAAAGGTCATTGTAAAACACAAGAATTTGAGCATTAAATAGAGAAGGTATCTATTGGAAGAGAACCAAGAGAGGTAGCCCAAATTGGGTGAACTTCATGTTTCCAACTTGTGTATGTGATTTCATTATTGTTTTTCATTTCAAGATCAATTGTTTGTAAGTTATTTTATCATTAAAGTGTATTTGGTTAGATAAGTACTTCACATGTAATTTGGATACATTCAAGTGATCATTTTATTTTGAATGTCAAGTAGATGATTAATATGTATTAAAAGATTAAAAAGAATCTAAGGATATTTTAGATCAAGTTGGTGTCCGAGAAAGGTTTGACAAGTGTTTACAAGTGAATTCTTACAAGATCCAAACTCAAACTTGGCAAAGGAAAAATTCCAAGTTATAAGTATGATATTGGAAAGAGATCTCGAAGACATAAGATGGATTCTGAAAAAGGAGAAGAATAAGATCACCCCATGAGCCATGAAGATATCATAGGTATGTTTCAATAATTGAAAGAAACAATAGATGAGTGAGAATGAAGAATTCAAAATCCTGTAAGCAGAGAATCTTTGATAAAAGGAGGAGGAGGTGAAGGTGGTGGACCTTCAGAACCCTCTTCACCATCCTCATCATCATAGTTAGTTTCTTCTAAAGTAATTAAACATTCTTCTCATCGAAAGAAGTCCTCTAAGAAGTACCATCATAATATTCCATTACTAAAATTGGATGTTAAGTTCGAATTATCAACTTATGATGGAGAATTGAATGCCGAGAAATTAGACAACTAGATCAAGAGGTAAGAGGTATATTGTGGGTTCAAAATATTATAGATGAGGCTGAAAAGATACATCTAGTTGCTCTTCGACTAAGTGGCACTTCCTTAATATGGTGCGAGAGGAATATGCAAGTTGATATTTCTCAAAAGAGTAAAGTAACCTCTTCCTAGGATAAGTTTACCAAGGCTATAAGAAAAAATTTATATCCATTGGCACATACACAAATGGAAATGATTGAATGGAAGCATCTAAGATAGGGTAAAGTCCAGAATATTTAGGCATATACATGGGAATTCAAAAATAAGGCATTGTCATTAGGAATTCCATTATATACTCATGAAACTCTTCTAAAATGTATTGGTGGCATGCACTCATATTTTCGTCATGCTATCTTAATGTTTATCCCTACTAACAATGATAAGGTGTCAGTACAAGCTCCACATCTAGAGGATAGTAAGGGTAAGAATGTGAATGAATATAATAAGCCATTTAAGTTCGAGAAGAAACCAAAATTTAAATGGAAGAGTAAGAAATCAACCACGGTGAAGAAAGTTGAGGGAATCCCTACATATTTCCACTGTAAGAAAAAGGGACACGAGGAATCACAGTGTTGGAAGTTGCATCGAGAATTATGACCAAATAAATTCAAGGAAAAGGGGAAGCAAAATATTGTTTCATCATCTCATCAAGATCTAGGGTCATATTATGGAGATGAATCTAATATCATGGTCTTAGGAAGCAAAGGTATATCAACTATCAATTCAAATTATTTAGTTCAATCCACCAAAGTGGAAAGTGATATTGATTAAAAGAATACAAGTGAGATTTTTAATGTTAGATTTATAGTCAAGCATACCAAGGTATATACTTTATTTGACAATGGATCTCAAGTTAATCTAATCTATAAATAATTTTTTAATAAGTTTGGTTTGAAGATGACACCTCACAAAAATCCATATCCATTAGGTTGTGTATGTGACGACGCTAAGTTATAGGTAAAGAAACAATGTAAGATCAGGTTTGCAATTACAACTAAGTTCTTTGATGAGGTCGATTTAGATGTTGTGCCCTCTTGAAATTTGTGGCATTATCTTGGGTAGTTCATATCTATTTGATAGGAAGGTTGGGGTAGATGTCGATTTAGATATCATATTTTCAAGGATCGGACCCCCATATTTATTCTCTTCTTTGATAAGGTCAAGTTAGATGTTGTATTGATTTTCAAGCCCTGAAAAAGATTATGATAAAGAACCATTATCCTCTTCCCAAAATTGATGATTTATTATATCAATTAAATAATGTTTTGTATTTCACTAAGTTGGATTTGAGAAGTGCTTACCATTGAATCAGAATTGCAGAAGGTGACAAATGGAAAATTTCTTTCAAGACCAAGCAAGGATTTTTCAAATGGTTGGTTATGTCATTTGGATTATGTAACCCACCAACAAAATCTATGCGAGTAATGAATGATGTGTTTTGACTCTACATAGATGATTTTTTTATTGTCTATCTAGACTACATATTGATCTTTAGTTGAATATGGGAAGATCATATAAATCATGTCAATACAATATTTGAACCCTTGAAGAAGGAGAATTTGTATATCAAGTTATCTAAAAGTGAATTTGGAAAAAATTCTTTGGCATCTCTAAAATATATTGTAGGGAATGTTCAGCTAAAGGTGGAAGTCATTGTAAAATTTCCCAAGACAACTACTGCCACCAAATTCAGTAGCTTCTTAGGAGCAGTATAGTAATGGAGAAAATTTATTGCTAATTTGTCATACATAGAAACATCTTTATATGAATTAACAAGTGTTAAATGTGTATTTCAATGGGTTGGAAAATAGCAGAAAGCTTTCGAGACATTGAAGGAAAAAATAAGCATCACACCAGTTTTGGCCCTGCCATATCTACAACATCCATTTGAGATTCAAAATAATGGAAGCGAACATGCCATGGTTTTAGTCTTGATGCAATGAGGTATCCATATATGTTATCATTCTGAGACTTTCACTCAAGTTGTGATTAACTATCCAACATATGATAAGTAATTGTATGCATTGGTACAAAGTGTAAAGAAATGGAAGCATTACTTAATGGGAAAGGAGACAACAATGCATACCAATCATCAACCATTATAGTATTTAGAGTCACAGACCAAACTAAAACAGTCACGACACTTCATGTGAATGGCTTTTCTACAACATTTTCATTTGGTAATCAAGTATAAGAAGGCCCAAGGGTGTCCATAACAAGGTTACATATATGTTTTCAAGACCAGTAATTAATACCTCCAAAATACTTAGGTATAATCCTTTAGCACATGAAAGTTATGAAAAAAAATATTCTAGGGATGATTATTTTAAAGAAGTATATGAGTCATTAAATCATGAAAATTAGTAGTCAGATTATTATATGCATGAAAATTTGTTATATAGTCTTGGAAAACTATGTATACCAAGTGATGAAAGAGTGAATTTAACCAAAGAAGCTCATACATCTCTCATTTATGATCATTTTATGGTTGGTAAGACTGTTTTATAGTTACAAATGTATTTTTATTGGCCTTGAATGAATGCAATAGTTTCCAAGTATATTAAAAGGTGTGTTATGTGTGCCACAAGTAAGCCTAGAAAAAAAAAACTAGGATTATATGCACCACTTCTAGTACCTTCTCAGCCATGGGAAAGTATCTCTATGGATTTTGTAGGACTTTTACCGATGTCCAGGACAGTTCATGATTATCTATATGTCGTGGTAGAAATATTCAACAAGATATGTACTCTAATGCCATGCAAGAAACATTTCACAATGGAATAGACAACACAAATTTTTTTTGCTAATGTATGGGTTCATTTTGGACTTCCTACATATATTATATCAGATTGAGACTCTCACATTCTTGGAAAGCTTTGGTCTCTTTTATGGGACATAATGGACACTAAGTTAAATAAGAGAACAACTTTCCATTCGTAGACAGATGGACAAAAAAAGGTGATAAATAGAACAATGGTGCATCTACTTCGAGGATACTGCAACAATCATCCTAAGTTATGGGATGAATAGTTTCCATATATACAACATGCCTATAATCATTTCATTCATTTGAATACTTAGAAAATGCCTTTTGAAGTATGTTTTGGGTACTTTCCTAAATCACCTATGGAATTTGTCTTTGGAGAAGAAGGTAAAGAGATGAATAGGATGATACAGATAAATCTAAAAGGTTCATTCAAAATATTCAAGTAGTACATCAATAATTGGAGAAGAGCCAATCCAATTATAGGTAAATCCATGGGAAAGTATCTTCATGGATTTTGTAGGAGCTTTACTGATGTCCAGGATAGTTCATGATTATCTATATGTCGTAGTAGAAATATTCAACAAGATATGTACTCTAATTCCATGAAAGAAACATGTCACAGTTGAACAGAAAACACAAATGTTCTTTGCTAATGTATGGGTTCATTTTGGACTTCCTACATATATTATATCAGATTGAGACTCTCGATTTCTGGGAAAGTTTTGGTCTCCTTTATGGGATATAATGGACACTAAGTTAAAGAAGAGAACAAATTTCCATTTGTAGATAGATGGACAAATAGAGGTGGTAAATAGAACAGTGGTGCATCTACTTCGAGGATACTGTAGCAAGCATCCTAAGTTATGGGATGAACATTTTTCATATATACAACATGCCTATAATCATTTCATTCATTTCAATACTTAGAAAACTCCTTTTGAAGTATGTTTTGGGTACTTTCCTAAATCACCTATGGAATTTGTATTTGTAGAAGAAGGTAAGGAGATGGGTAGGATGAGACAGATAAATCTAAAAGGTTCATTCAAAATATTCAACAGGCACATCAAGTAGTACATCAACAATTGGAGAAGAGCCAATCAAAGTATAAGGAAAGGCATGATAAACATCGAGTTGATCATAAGTTTGAAGTCGGTGATCAAGTATGGTTACATATGAAATAGGATAGAATGAAAGGTGGTGGTAAAATGATAAGACCAATCTGATATGGTCCATTTAAGATATTGGAGAAGATTGGTACTAATGCCTTCCATCTAGATCTACCATCCTACATGAAAATGTATTCAGTGGAAAATGTTGAGAATTTGAAGCTTTATGAGCCTCCTATGATTATGGATGAAGAGGAAAGTATTCAGGTTCCAACAATTGATGATTTTTCTCTTGGATATTTGGATGAGCTACAGGAAGATTCCATTCTCGATAGGAGAATCAGAAATTCATAGTGAAGTGATGTGTAATATCTCTGATTTGGTATTAAAGGGGTAAAACCAAGTAAATCCAAATGGATGGAGATGACAAGGGTGAGGGAGCTCTACCCTCAGTTCTTTGTTGAGTAATCAAAACTTTTGGTTTTACAAAAGTATTCCAATGGGGAAGAATCATCCAGGAGGATCCAAGAATGATCACAAAGGTCCAAGAGGATTTGGAACATCCATAGAGGTCTAGAATGGTTCAGAAATGATCAAAATTTGATCGTCCCAAATTCTCTCTAAAATTCCATCAATATGTAGATTTTGGTGATAACTTTCCAACAACACAAATGGAAATTCAAATAGAGTTCATATGGAGAAGTTATGAGCGTTCAAAGTTTAAGACAAATAGGTCAAAGTTAAAATTCAAACGGGTAAAAGGTGGAACATATCACCACTGCAAGGGTGACACATGGCATAACCATATAGATGACATGGCCACACCCCAAGGTGCCACGTGGGTTTATTGTATGTTAATTGGGCATATGAGTTAGCATATGACTAGGAAACGTACAACCTAGATGGACCAATCACATGTTGACATGTGACAAGTTTCATCCAATGAGAGGTTGCCACATGGGAGCCTCCCATTGGACTATATTAGTATGGTTTATCAAAATTTATTGGGAGTTCATAGGATCGGACCTACAACCTTCCAAATCCTTAAAAAACCCTCCATTACCATTGCACCATACAATGTGACTTAACATATGAATGGTGCACATTATTTTTAAGTTGGTTTTACGTTTTTCTTTCATGATTAAATATGGCCAAATTTTCCACGCTTTTTCATTTCTATTGCGACACTTTTTCATTGCACTTTCCATGAAATCAGGTTTTATTTTTCATGGATCTTTTTTCATCGCTATATCCACAAAGAAGAAATTATCGTGGCAATATCCATGAAAAATGGCTGCCATGTGCTATTCATTTGTGTTCCTAAATAATTTTCTTTTTTTTTCTTTTTTACAAACATCTGTCTATATAGAGAAAAACATTTGTCTATATAGTGACAAACATCCATCTAAATAGCGACAAACATCCATGGAAAAACACAATAGATAAGAATTTGTTGCAGGAATTTTTATTTTTATTCTTTTACAAACATTTGTCTATATAGCGACAAACATCCATCTATATAGTGACAAACATTTGTCTATATAGCGAAAAACATCCATGGAAAAACATAAATGAAATTTTTTTGTTGCAATGAGAATGTTATATTTTCCACGCTTTTTTGTCCCTATAGCGACAAGGACTGTAGGTTTTTTAAAAAATAAATAAATTTTGCATTCCGACCACCAACCTCAACCCAATTCAATTCGATTTTAATATTCACAAGGAATCCTTGCAAAGTAAGGCTGTAAACAAGGCATATTGGATATTTATAGGTGAGTGGAGTTCCCTTATTTGAATACCATGTTTTAGTGAATGCCACATGCAATTTCTTATTCTAATTTTGGTGGTTTTCAACAAAGTGTTTGTGATTTAAAGCCAGGTTTTCATGTAGATGAATTAGAAATCACCTTGAAGGGTTTGTGTGGGAAAACCATTTATTGGTGGATATCTGTTTCTCAAGAATGATACATAATAGAAGAATTTCAAAAGCGTATTTCCATGATGCTATTGGGTCTTTTCTAGCTTAAGTTATTACTAAGCAGACAACTTTTGGGAATGTTCAAATATAGATGAGGTATCTTAAAGACCATGCCATTTTCAACATAGTTATTATGCCATGGTCCAATCCCCTTCCAAAGTTTTGGAAAACTAAGAAATAATAACAAGTGGGATTTTTTTTCAAAGGGTTTAAGTATCAATTTGTAAAGTTTGTGCGCATAATATAAAGGGAATCAAAAGTTTCTCAACTTTGGGAGAAATATTACAATTGGTGGAGTGATAAATGCAAGAAATGATGGAGGTTATATAAAAATAATTTATCACATTGATTATAGATTTTTATGATCCTATTGAATAATTTAATGCAGTTCAAGATATTTATTATTACTTGTGGATGCTTGTATATGGTTCTAATAATGTCCAAAGAATTCTGAACATTAATTTATGCAATCTTGGATATATATTATCATTCTATTCTATAACTAGGATTTTTTTTCATGCCTTGAATACATTCAAGGTCAACTCATATCTTTTATGAATTAACTAATATTGTTGGAAAGACTAAGCTACCTCCTCCCCTACAAATCCTTAAGGTTTCCTCAAAATGAGAAATGTATTTCATCTATTTTTATTCTAATATAGGTGCCACTTACACATTTGATATGAGATCCTCATTGATGTTTATGATCTCTTCTAGTTTGGGGGCTTCAAACTTGACCCAGAGAGGGATATTTATCTCTTCTTCCCTATATTTATTCAATTCAACTTCTCTCAAATCCTCACCTTGAATCCAATATGATAGTTCCCTAAGTTGGAAATCCCCTACATATGGATTTGGGTTCTATTTGTATGGATGTGTGAGGGAAAGTTTGTGGAGATAAAATTCACACAACATATCCCTCATTTCTTCATCATTATCTTGACATACACCCGCAAATTCTTTTTGGGTCTCTATCTTAAATGCAACCTATTGCACTAGAATCTACATTTGAATTGTTGGATTACTAGGGGGAGGGGGTGAATCAGTAATAGAAAAATTCAATCCTTTTTTACCACAATATGCAAGTGTTATATAAATGTATTATTATCACGTAATAGTTGCAGAGTAAATAAACAATGAAAAAATGAGCAATCGTACACATACATAGTACACCAATGTTTTTACGTGGAAACCCAAAGCGAGAGAAAACCACATAATTCTTTTTCTGTCTTTAAGAATTGCATTCATTGGAAGCATCAACTTCCTTTGTTTTTCGGCTGCAACTAGAATGACGTAGCCACACCCGTAGGCATGCCCACTCCCTCAGGATCTTCTCTTCCCTTGGACCGAAGGAAACTAACGGGTCCTTCTGTTTCTCTATCGGGAAATCTGCACCCCACAGATTCTCTTCATGCAATCCCCCTTTCTTCTACTTATCGGACGATCAGAACTCGCAGCTTCACAAGTTCACTATCGATCACTGGGCTCTTGAATCCCAGAGACCCGATGGCCAGTCAACGCTGAATTCTCCCTTTCCTTTATTGGGAATTTCCTTATCATGATTTTTCCACTCGCGATATCGAACACTATGGTTCACCGATTCTCGATACCCGACGTGACGAGACTCCGACGCGTACGTGGGAGTTGACCTTTCAACTTCCCATCGCTTCTATCGGGATTTCGGAATTCGTGTGATCTCGAATCTTGATGCCTAAGGTTTCGGGTCTTACCTTTTCCCGATCCCCGATACTGTGCCACATGTCCTCCACTAGCTCCTGCTGTGGCCCAAAAAACTCTCCCGTCAAGATATCGCGGATCGCGATTCGAAGCTGTAAGAATACTCTGTCCATGAGAACCCCAATTCTCTGAACTCTGACTCCCTTGGATCTCCTGACATGCATCCCCGCTGATGGAAGGTTCTGGGCTCATCGGGATATCGTGGATCGCGATATCACAACTCTTGTTGCACAAACTTGGAGCTTCGACTCGCGAATCTTCGATACACGATGTCACGTGTAGATATGAAGGTCCTTGTGACTCGGGATCGACGGCTCTTCCCCTCCTGAGCTTTATACCTCCAAAAAATGACAAGGGTATTGTCCCTGCACCTTAGTGAAATCCAAAGGCTCACGGGATATC
Organism: Picea engelmannii; assembly: GCA_009831015.1. Classification (NCBI taxonomy): domain Eukaryota; kingdom Viridiplantae; phylum Streptophyta; class Pinopsida; order Pinales; family Pinaceae; genus Picea; species Picea engelmannii. Next base: position 466,936 of record ML798388.1, on the reverse strand, counting down.
GCGAAATATCCTCGGAGAATTTCGTCGGTTCGTTTCTTCCGATGAAACTTGCAGAATGACTAAGTGTTCCTCTCCATCAACTCGTTCGCCTACTCACAAACCTGCGATGCCACTTACGAACTTTCAGTAGCAGCTCCCTTGTGCTTTTCTTCGACAAATTTGAAAGCCTATCTCTCCTCATCTTTTCCCACAACTTCAAGTCTTCCAGGGAAACTTCTTGCATGCACTCCTTACGACAATCCTTCAACAATCGTCTAAGTGTTGAAGTTCTTCGACCTTGCACACACCTACAACATCAGTCCTTCACTTTCTTACTCAGGTTCGCAACCTTGAACTTCCCTCAGCCTGTGCACTCCTTGCACAGCTTTTGTGCCTAACTGCACCTTCAAGGAAATGAGGACAAAATCTAACCCTAATTGAACCCTTCTGTCAACGCACTCCTTCCGGATGATTCGACTGCACGCCTTGCAGGAATCCTCTGGCTCAATTAGAGAAACAATTGAAACTCATCTCTTCCTTCTCTCAGACTTCAATTCACAACTGAAATCATATACACAGCATATAAAAGCAAATGTATGACAGGAAGCAAACATCCATAAACATATCAGCATCAACACACATAGAGAACAACACAAGCCATGAATTTGAATCAGAATCCTTCTATTAATTCAAATGTATGTACATGGGTGTTCTTCATACAGTTCTTTGTATGCTCTTTCTCTCCTAATTGATGATAATACAATGTACAAATGAGGGTGTCTATATCCATTTTCCCTCCTGCGTTCTAAAGCTATCAAATCTATAATTAAATTCCTATCTACCAGCGTTAACTAATTTAAATGCCATCTATCTACTAAAGGACGAGAGTTATTCGCTCAAGGTCCATTACAATATACAAGTGCGCTTTATCTTAATGCTCATTTAAGATTTGCACAATATTTTCAAGGTGTTTTTAAAACTTGTGTTGGATGCCTTCCAGCTGTATTCCGCTCCACGCTTGCTCGCTTGATGTGTTGGCGATGCTCCTGCATCATACTCCCTCACTTGAAAAATTTCATGGGCTCCTGTCCATGAGCTCCTGCACAGTATGTCCATGCTTCTGTATCTCTGCTTCATTCTCCTAGCTGGCATCTTCCACTGGGTGGTTCTTCCACTTGCCCAGGTACTCATAGTATTCTTTCCTCCTGGTCTTCTTACCCACTCTCTTGTCCAGTATGCACTCCATATGTGGCTTCTCTGCAACTGGAAATTGTTTCATCCACTGGATCACTGGTTCCTCGGCTCCAGTCTCTGCTTTTCCAGTCTAGTATGGATATAAATATACGACGTTGAATATTGGAGATATCCCGATCCCATCTGGTAGCTCGATCTCATAAGCATTTTCTCTGAATTTTCTCAAGACCTTGCATGGTCCGATTTTCTTCATTTTTAGCTTATTGTATGTTCCCCTCGAGAACCTTTCTTTTCTCAAATGTGCCAGAACTAGATCACCAAATTCAAATCGAAGTTGTCTCTGATGTTGATCTGCTCTACGCTTATATTCACGATTTGAATCTAACAACTGCTCCTTCACCCTGCTGTGAAGTTCCTTCATTGCCTCAGCAAAGTCCTCTGCACTAGCGCTGCTAGTCGCAGTCTGTTCTGAATCCCTTAATTTAGAAACTCCTCTCGACTGCACGCCATATACAACCTGAAATGGACTTTTTCCTGTGCTCCGATTTACTGAGTCATTGTATGCAAACTCTGCCTGTGGTAATATGTTATCCCAGCTGCTATGGTGCTCTGTCACCAAGCTTCTCAGCAAGTCTCCCAGACTTATGTTGACCATTTCCTTCTGTCCATCCATCTGAGGATGATAAGCATAACTAAACGCCAAGTTAGTTCCCAGCTTCTTCCATAAGGTCCTCCAAAAATGTCTTATGAATTTCGTGTCTCTGTCCGAAACTATGATTTTCGGCAATCCATGAAGTCAAATGACCTCCTTGAAGAACAGATTTGTGATGTGAGTCACATCGCTGGTTTTTTGGCATGGGATAAAATGTGCCATCTTGGAAAACCTATCCACTAATAAAAAGATTGAATCAACTCCCCTTTGCATCCTTGGCAATCCCAATACGAAATCCATGCTTATCGCCTCCCATGGTCTCTCTGGTATGGGAAATGGCTGATAAAACCCTACATTCTACTTTCTTCCCTTTGAATGCTGGAAACTTCAAAATCTGTCAATGAACCTCTTGACATTTTCTCGCATTCCCGGCCAAAAATATGATTCATTCAGCTTCACGAATGTTTTTTCATGGCCAAAATGTCTTGCCAATCCACCACTGTGTTTCTCCTTTAACAAGTTCTCCCTCATGGAGAAATTTGGAATACACAGTTGATTGCCTCTAAACAACAATCCCTCCTGGATCATATAATCTATCCAAGGGCTTCTGTCTCTGAGAACTGGATTCGCAGCTGCTTCATACGCCTCTCCAAAATCTACATCTCCTGCGTAGATGTCCCTGAGATTTTCAAAACCCAATGTTTTGACGTGGAACTCCTGCAAAAACAAACATTTCCTGCTCAAAGCATCAACCACTTTGTTAGTAGTACCCAAAATGTGCTTAATCACAAATGTGAAATTCTGCATATACTCTACCCATTTTTCATGTTTTTGATTCAACATTTCCTGTTGAGTCACAAACTGCAATGCATGATTATCACTGTACAATACAAATACTTTCGGGATCAAGTAATTCCTCCACTTCTTCAACGCCTGAATGATGGCATAGAATTCCTTATCATACGTGGAGTACTTTAGTTTCGCCTCATCCAGCTTCTCGCTGAAATATGCAACTGGTCTATCTTCCTGACTCAAGATCGCTCCTATGGCAAACCCACTGGCATCACATTTCACCTGAAACGTCTTCAATAAATCTAACAACACCAACACTGATTGTTCCATGATATTCCACTTCAACAGATTGAATCTCTTCTTAGCCTCTGCTATCCAGTGAAAAGATTTATGCCGTTTCTTCACTGTATCCATCATCACTGCGCTAATTCCACTGAAATTCCTGATGAACTTCTGGTAGAAACTAGCTAAACCATGAAAGCTCCTCACCTCAAATACATTCCTCGGTGATGGCCAATTCTTGATCACTTCCACCTTATCTGGATCCATTCTCAATTCATTCGTCGAAACAACAAAACCCAGATAAATGAGCTCTGTCTTCATGAATGAGGACTTCTTCATATTTATCAATAGCTTCTCCTGCTGTAGCTTCTTCATCACAATGGCCAAATGCTTCAGATGCTCATCCTTTGTCTTGCTGAAAATCAATATGTCATCCAGATACACTACGACAAATTTCCTGATGAAATCCTTCAGGAATTCATTCATTAACCTCATAAAGGTACTTGGCGCATTCGTCAAACCAAATGGCACAACTAACCATTCGTACAAACCTTCATTTGTCTTGAATGTTGTTTTCCACTCATCACCTTCTCTCATGCGAATCTGGTGATATCCTCTTTTCAAATCAATCTTTGAAAAGTAATTTTCTCCGCTCAAGCAATCCATTAAATCATCCATTTGCAGCAGTGGAAACCTATACCTGATGGTTATCTTATTAATTTCCCTTGATTCGGTACACATTCTCCATCCTCCGTCTTTCTTCGAACTAAGTACTATCGGAACAACACACGGACTCAAGATTTCTTTGACCAATCCTTTGTCCAACAACTCCTAGACCTGCCTTTTAACCTCTTCATTTTCTTGCGGCGTCAACCTGTACGCGGCTTTGTTCGGCAAACTGGCCCCTGGTATGAGGTCTATATGATGACTCACACTCCTCATTGGTGGCAACGAACGAGGTAATTCGTCCACCACAATGTCAATGAACTCTTCCAGCAGTTCCTGAATCTCATCTGGTAAATCATCCACTCTTGTGCTAGTCAGAACAATTCTCGGCTTCCTGACCACAAAGAATTGTGGATCTTCTTTTTTATTCACCTCCGTAAGAGGTTCCTTCCCACTCATGAGAATTACTGTGTTGCTTACTTCTGGCTTCACCTCTTTATACTTTATCAGAAGAAACTTGTGTGTCCTCCCATTCTTCTCTAGGGTATATGTGTTCATTCTCCCATCATGAATCACATTTCTGTCATATTGCCATGGTCTACCCAACAATAAATGACATACATCAATGGGAATGAAATCACAGAGTACTTTATCATTATATCCTCCTATCTTGAATTCAAATAAACATTGTTTAGTGAAACTTACCTGATGTCCCTTATGTATCCATGAAACCTCGTATGGACTCGGGTGATCAATTGTCTCCAGCTCCATCTTTTCCACCATCTCAGTTGAAACAAGATTATCTATGCTACCGCTGTCCATGATAACCTTTCATACCCTGTCCTTGGTCTTGCAAGTTGTTCTGAAAAGTCTGGTCCTTTGAGCTAAGTCCTCCACCTCCTTCCTGGGTGTTAAGAGAGATTTATGCATCATCAGTGACCTTCCACCTTCTATGTCTTCAGCCTCAACATCTTGCTTCTACACTTAGGTGATGTGAGATTCTCCTATATCCTTATTTTTCTCTGGACACTCAAATGACTTGTGCCCATTTTTCCCACATGTGAAGCAAGTGATTACTCCACCTCTTCCTCTTCCTCTACCTCTGGTACGAGGAAAAGTGTTTCCATCAGCATATCATCTGCTCTGCTCTGTATGCTTCCCTCTCTGTTCAATGTATGGCCCTCTCTGTGAGGTTCCACCTTTTTCAACTTTACCCTGAGGTTTCTTCCATTCCTCCTTGGGATTCTGGTATTTGTCCTAGGCAACTGCTTTGCCTCTAGGTTGGCTTCTGCCTCACCCTCGTTGACCTTGCTTACGGCTCATCTTCTCTTCATCTTTCAGAGCCATCTGATAATCATCCTCCAGCGTCCTGATGGTTACCATGTTGAATTCATTCTGAATGTCATATCTCAGACCATTTATATATCTAGCAACCTTCTCATCATCGCTCTCTCGATGACCTGCCCTGATGTTCAGTCGATAGAATTCTTCAATGTATTCTTTCACTGTCATCAACTTCTGTCTCAAGTTCTGCATCCTCCTAAACAAAGTAATTTGATAGTCTCTTGGGATGAACTTTGCCTTCATCTTCGTAATCATTCGATCCCAGCTCTTAATCTTCTTCTTTCCTTTGCAGCATTTGTCAGCTTGTAGCTCATCCCACCACAATGTTGCATGTCTCTTCAAGCATGTGACAGCATGCCTGACTTTCTTATCCTCTTCGATATCCTCATAATCAAAGTAGGTTTCAAGAGCTCGGATCCAATCCAGAAGCTCTTCTGCATCCAGATTCCCCTCATAAACTGGGATGTCCATCTTCAACTTTGCACCCATCCTGGCAATAGCTTTGATTAGACGTTTATTCGCTGCATCCTCGGCTGCAACTTCCTCCTCTCATTTAGCCTTGACTTCGCTATCAGAATCACTTAGATCCCCTACACTGGTTGTGCGTCTTTGCGTTGTCTCCATGTCCTCAAGTCTTGCTCGGAGATCACGCATTTGCCTTTCCATTTCTGGATTGACTACTTTCCTGCCTCTTCTTCGCACCTCCCTATCCTCTGGATCAGGTGATTGCCTTTCTCTCCTGGGTGGCATGGTGAATTCTTTTCTCTGCTATAGAAAGCAAAGAGTCTTTATGTGCTCTGATACCAAACCTGACGCAGCCACACCCGCAGCCACACCCGCTCCCTCAGGAACTTCTCTTCCCTTGGCCCGAAGGACACTAACGGGTCCTTCTATTTCCCTATTCAGAAATATGCACCCCACAGATTCTCTTCACGCGGTCCCCCTTTCTTCTACTTATCGGAGGATCGGAACTCGCAGCTTCGCAAGTTCACTGTCGATCACTGGGCTCTTGAATCCCCGAGACCCGATGGCTAGTCAACGTTGACTTCTCCCTTTCCTTTATCGGGAATTTCCTTATCCCAGTTTCACCACTCGCAATATCGAACACTGTGGTTCACCGATTCCCAATACCCAACGTGATGAGACTCTGACGCATACGTGCAAGTTGACCTTTCCACTTCCCGTCGCTTCTATCGAGATTTTAGAATTCACGAGATTGCGAATCCTGATGCCAAAGTTTTGGGTCTTACCTTTTCCTGATCCTCGATACTATGCCACCTGTCCTCCACTAGCTCCTGCTATGGCCCACACAACTCTCCCGTCGGGATATCGCATATTGCGATTCCAAGCTGTAAGAATACTCTGCCCACGAGAACCCTGATTCTCTGAACTCCGACTCCCTTGGATCTCCTGACACGTGTCCCCACTGATGGATGGTTCTGGGCTCATTGGGATATCATGGATCGTGATATCGCAACTCTTGTTGCACAAACTTGGAGCTTCGACTTGCGAATCTCCGATACACGATGTCACGTGTAGATCTGACGGTCCTTGTGACTCGGGATCGACGGCTCTTCCCCTCCTGAGATTTATACCTCCCAGAAATACCAACGGTATTGTCCCTGCACCTTAGTGAAATCCAAAGGCTCACGGGATATCGCGAAATCTCCTCGGAGAATTTTATCCGTCCGTTTCTTCGGATGAAACTCGTAGAATGACTAAGTGTTCCTCTCCATGAACTCGTTCGCCTGCTCACAAACCTACGACGCCACTTACGAACTTTCAGTAGCAGCTCCCTTGCACTTTTCTTCGATGAATTCGAAAGCCTATCTCTCCTCAGCTTTTCCCATGACTTCAAGTCTTCTAGGGAAATTTCTTGCACGCACTCCTTGCGGAAATCCTTCAACAATCATCTAAGTGTTGAAGTTCTTCGACCCTACGCACACCTGTAGCAGCAGTCCTTCAATTTCTTTCTCAGGTTCACAAACATGAACTTCCCTCAGCCTACGCACTCCTTGCACAGCTTCTGTGCCTAACTGCACCTTCAAGGAAATGAGGACAAAAGCTAACCCTAATTGAACCCCTCTGTCAACGCACTCCTTGCGAACGATTCGACTGCACACCTTGTAGGAATCCTCTGGCTCAATTAGAGAAACAATTGAAACTCATCTCTTCCTTCTCTCAGACTTCAATTCACACCTGAAATCATATACACGGCATATAAAAGAAAATGTATGACAGGAAGAAAACATCCATAAACATATTAGCATCAACACACACAGAGAACAACACAAGCCATGAATTTCAATCAGAATCCTTCTATTAATTCAAATGTCTGTACATGGGTGTTCTTCATACAGTTCTTTGTATGCTCTTTCTCTCCTGATTGATGATAATACAATGTACAAATGAGGGTGTCTATATCCATTTTTCCTCCTGCGTTCTAAAGCTATCAAATCTAGAATTAAATTCATATCTACCAGCATTAACTAATTTAAATGTCGTCTATATAATAAAGGACGAGAGTTATTCGCTCAAGGTCCATTACAATATACAAGTGCGCTTTATCTTAATTCTCATTCAAGATTTGCACAATATTTTCAAGGTGTTTTTAAAACTTGTGCTGGATGCCTTCCAGTTGTCTTCTGCTTCCGTGCTGGCTCGCTTGATGTGTTGGCGATGCTCCTGCATCATAGAAGAAGGCTCCAACCCCCTAATTTCTCATTTCTCAGGCTACAACCTGAGGGAAGATCCAACTCCCCAATTCTCTGGCAACAACCAAAAGGAGGCTAAGACACCCTATGTTCTTTGGCTACAACCACCTGTCCTTTCCCCATACAACCGCCCTGACATAGAAGTATAATGATGAAACCACTATCACACTATCACTGTGAGATATAGTGTTGTAAACCTGTACCAATCAACCTACACCAAACAACCTATACCAATAACCTGAACCATGCATCAACAATGCGTCAACCTGTACCTCAACCTATAATCAACCTGTACCATAAACAAGTGCATCAACCATGCACCAACCTGTAAGAAACAACTTGTAATAAAATTTTACCATAAACAAGTGCATCAACCATGCGCCAACCTGTATCTCAAATTTTACCATGAACAACTGCATCAACCATGCACCAAACCTATACAAATAACATGTCACAAAAACCTATCCAAAAATCCTATCACAACAACCTATCTCATCAATATTATCAACCAAATAAAATCTACTCACCAAGATCAATCACCAAGAAAACTCTCAAAGATGTGCATCCATTATCACATAAATTTTTCAAGGTCATAGAATGACCAAGTATTTTTTTGCACAAGTAACATCCAATCACATCATTCAAAAGAGGTCTATTTTGGGTTTGAAGTACAAGAAACCAACATGTTTGATTTTCCATGGTGGATATCCCATGTGTTGTTCAGATTAGAGGCTCTCAGACAGTCAAAGTTTAAAAATTGTGCAAATATTAACAACTAGTCAAGTGTCCTAAAGTCCTGAAGTAAATCTGAGCCATTGAAGGTCGAGGACATGCATCACCAGATCTCTTACTTTGGGAATATGACACTTTGGAGAATTGTATGAGAAAGAAGAAGAAAAATGCTCGAAGCCCGAGCTCCTAAAGTAAATATCGGTCGTCCAAAACAAGAGGACACGCAGCGTCAGATCTCACACTTTGGGAATTCAGCACTTTGGAGAATTACACGAGCAAGAAGGAGAAAAATATTGAAGCCCGTACTCCCGAAGTAAATCTTGGTCATCCCAAACAAGAGGACATGTGGTGCCAGATCTCACACTTCAGAAATTTGGTACTCTGGAGGATTGCGCGAACAAGCATAAGAAAAAGTCCTCAATCCAAAACTACCAAAGTGAATCTCGGTCGTACAAAACAAGAGGACATGCGACGCTAGATATCACACTTTGATAATTCGACACTTCAAATAATTAAGCGAGAAAGTAGAAGAAAAACTCTCGAAGTAATTGAGAGTCATTGATCTTTGCAGCAGGAAGCAGGGTCCATCCAAGAGTGGTGTGTGGGAACAAAAGAAGGGCTTTCTTAAATCACATATCGTGACCAGATCAACGACAATGCTTCATTGCAAGGATGCAACATGCTCAAACGATAAAATTCTTGATTGGTCCCGCAATCAAAACCGTGGTATAGAGAAAGAGCTACATGGCGGAAGGTGGTGGATTGTGGGCTCAAATGCAGTGTGGGTCCAAACCGCCTTCTATGGTTCTGCAATCACATTCTTATAAAACGTTGAATCCAAGATCAGCACATGGCCACCCCCTAGGAATTAAGCCTCATTGCAATACCAAGAAAAAAATAAGTTAATGAAAAAGGAGTGGTGGTTGAAACCTCGACTCACTCCATAAATATAATACATGGAGGGTCTGGTCGTGGAGACAGAACTGTCAGCTTGAGCTACCAATTGGATGGTTTATTCTTGTAGGCCCATACTGATCTGAGCTTGTGTCTGACAGGAGGAAGCATGCACAGTCTAATAGAAGGAGGCGTAGATGAAAGGCTTTTAATGGAATGTCCATATCACACTCCTGACAGTTGTGAATTAATCTGATTATAAATAGATTAGTTCAAGATTTTGTAATGGTCGTTAACTGGTTGAGAAGAGCTCCTTATTTTGTAATATTTTGATAACATAGTTGTTCTCTGGTTTTGTATCAGACTTGATACTTTCACATTAATAGAAGTTATCTTATTTCATCATCTTGTTTAAATATTTGTTGAGACACTCGTGCATGGAGGATCCGGATGAGGGTTGTGGTTGTATTGTAATGTAGGGTTGATTATAATGTTGTTGTGACCTATTTCGGTAATTTCCTTGTTGCATGTTTCCCTCTTATGTTGAAATTCTCATGCATGGAGGATCCAGACGAGTCATCGTAGTCGCATGGTAATGTAGATTTGATTATTATGTTGATGTGTTATATTTCAGTGTCTGAAACTTGAGTTCAAGAGTGCTCTTGTGCCTGAGTTTTTCTTCACCAAGTTGCTTGAAAGCCAGATTCCCATGTTAGACTTGTCCACCTTTCTCACTAAGTCTTCCCTATGTTCATGTTTAACATTAAACCACTGAATGAAGTTAATGAGGACCTCATTTCTATATACATTGCTTGTCCAGTTTATTTGTTAAAAAATTCATGTACTGAGTTTTGTCCATTTGACCTCCACTCATAAACCTACCTCCACAAACATTTTGATTGGTACAGGACTTATCCTCTTGAAATCTAAGGGTGAATCTCAGTGCTAACATTAATTGAACCATTTTCAGGGATGGAATTGAAGATATCTTCCCTGGGAGAGTGACAACAAAGAGATCTCGTTTTAGATGGTGAATTGAAGCTGGACATATTGTTCTGACTCCTTAGCTTTTACCATGGCGACTCCATTGTTCAAAATATGTTTTTGACTCAACTGGAATGAGACAAATAAAATGGATATGGAGGCTATCATGGCCAGGAGGTTTTCCCCACTAAATTTCTCAGCCATAGCTGGTTATCCACATCTCGTGCCTCAAATTGATGAATGACAATATCTGCTGCCAAAATTTTATGAAGGTAAGAATGACATTCCTCTTGAACATGTTCTGGGTTTCCATGCTTTAATGCAGCATCTTGACATCTAGCATGAATACATATGTATGAATCTTTTTATGTACTCTCTTCAAGGATATGCTTGTAATTGGTATCACTCTCTTGATATTTCTAGCATTTCTTCACTCGAAGAGTTTCATGCAACTTTCAATATTCATTGTCAAAAGTTTTATTCTTCTGAGATAATTTGTCATAGCTATTGTGAGGAGTATAAATAATGTGTTTAGGATATAGTTGTTTCTTATGAAGGATGTGAGAATGAAGAAGATACCTTGGATGAGGAATCAAATTTTTCTCTTCCCTGTTCATCTGCATCAGATGAAAATTATATTTGTTGTCTCAATAAGGAAAGTGTAGAAATTGAATCCATTCTGGAAGTTGATATTCTTTGTAGCCCGGTCTCTAAAAGTCCTAGATATGAGAAACCTATTTTTGACTCATATGATGATGATAAGATATTGCGTCCTCAAGTGAATCTTGAAAGGAAACCTATGTTTAATAATGAAGAACAATTTCTTCATGTTGGGAAGAAGATACCTCTTGGCATGTCATTTGAGGCTCCTCTATTTGATCATTATGGAGACAATGATGAATATGTTGAGGTGTTTTTTGTCTTAGAAGCAAAAGGAATTAGAAACCAACCTTATAATGAAATCTTCTACCAAGAGCAGCATGATAAAGAGGAAGATCCATCCATTGATATACATGAGGAGATTTCTTGCCATCAACTAATAGATGTTATCAGAGAAGGAAAAAGAGAAGTGGATCAACAACCTGCATCAACCTTTCACTCACCTGTGCTTGCCACAGACATTCAACCATGTGTGAGCAATTGTAAAGAAGAGTAGGTTTTCTATTGCCAGCCTAGTAGGTTTTATCACCTATTTTATGAACCTGTAGGGGAATACATGGAGTTACATTTCCTCAATGTATTGAAGCCTCCAAGATTTATTTTACCTTCATCATTAGGAGTAAATATGAAGAATGTAATTAATTTTTTGTCACAATTTCATTGTCCCTTGTTGATTAGTGGTAGAGTAAATAAATTTTCAGTTAGGAATTTACTTGAATGACTATGGTGGAAGTTTAATTTCACCTATCACATTATAACGAATCAGTTTGTCTAGGATTGTACATAAATAAGATCCTTCTGGATCACATGTGTGTTTGACTTCTTTTTGTAATTAGAGTAGTGTACATATCATCCTGTTGTCTTCAGCAAAATTTATTTGAGATCGACTCCACAACCCAACAACTAAGGCACTGGAACTTATTTTTCTTGGTAGCTCACATGGAGCATGCCATCCCCTGTGGATCCAAATGTTATCACATAAATTTGTCAAGGTCACAGGATGTCCAAGTCTTTTATTGCATAGGTAACGTAGAAGCGCAACATTCAAAAGAGGTCCATTTTGGGTTTGAAGTAAAAGAAACCAACAGATTTGATTTTCCATGGTGGAGATCCCATGCGTCGTTTAGATTAGTGGGTCTCAAACAATTAGATTTTAAAAGTCACACAAGGATTAACCACTAGTCAAGCATCTAGAAGTCCTGAAGTAAATATGAGCCATTGAAGGTTGAGGACATGCTTCACCATATCTCTCACTTCGAGAATTCGACACTTCAGAGAATTGCACGAGAAACAAGGAGAAAAAGGCCCGAAGCCCAAACTCCCAAAGTAAATATTGGTCATCCAAAAAAAGAGGACACGTGGTGCCATATCTCACACTTCAGGAATTCAACACTTCGGAGAATTACGCAACCAACCAAGAGAAAACTCTTAAAGCTCAAACTCCCAAAGTAAATCTCGGTCATCCAAAACAAGAGGACACATGACGATAGATATCACACTTCGTAAATTCGACACTTCGAAGGATTTCATGCATAAGTAGAAGAAAAAATCCCGAAGCCCGAACTCTCAAAGTGAATATCGACCATCCAAAACAAGAGGACACACAGTGCTAGATCTCACACTTCAGGAATTCGACACTTCGTAGAATTGCATGAGCAAGAAAAAGAAAAACTCTCGAAGTAATTGAGAGTCATTGATCTTTGCAGCAAGAAGCAGGGTCCATCCAATATTGACACGTGTCAACAAATATAGGGCTCTCCCAAATCACATATCATGACTAGATCAATGACCACGCTTCACTGTGGGGACACAACATGCTCAAATGATAAAATTCTTGAGTGGTCCCGCAATCAAAACCATGGTATAGAGAAAGAGCTACATGGAAGAAGGTGATGGATTGTGGGCTCAAAAGTGGTGTGGGTCCAAAATGCATTTGACGGTGTCGCAATAATGTTCTTATAAAACATCGAATCCAAGAGCAACACATGGTCTCCCCCTAGAAATTAAGCCTCATTGTGATCCCGAGAAAAAAAATAGTTAATGAAAAAGGAGTGGTGGTTTAAACCTCAACTCACTCCATAAATAGAAGACATGGAGGGTCTGGCCGTGGAGATAGAACTGTCAGCTCAAGGTACCAATTGGATGGTTTCTTATAGCAGGCCCATACTAATATGAGGTTGCATCTGATAAGAGGAAGCACACACAGTTTGAAAAAAGGAGGTATAGATGAAATTATTTGAATGGAATAGCCATATCATACTCTTGGAAGTTGTGAACTGATCTGATTATAAATATATCAGTTCAATATTTTGTAATGGTCATCAACTGGTTGAGAAAAGCTCCCTATTTTGTAATATTTTGATAACATAGTTGTTCTTTGGTTTTGTATGAGACCCGAGACTTTCGCATTAATAGAAGTCAACTTATTTCATCTTCTTGTTTAAATATTTGCTGAGACACTCGTGCATGGAGGATCCAGATGAGGGTTGTGGTTGTATTATAATGTAGGGTTGATTATTATGTTGTTGTGACCTGTTTCAGTAATTTCCTTATTGCATTTTTCCCTCTTATGTTGAAATGCTCGTGCATGGAGGATCCATACAATTCGTTGTAGTCACATGGTAATGGAGGTTTGATTATTATGTTGTTGAGATGTATTTCAGTGTCTGAAACTTGAGTTCAAGAGTTCTCTTATGCTTGATTTTTTCTTCACCAAGCTGCTTGAAAGCCGGATTCCCATGGAAGACTTGTCCACCTTTCTCACTAAGTATTCCCTCTGCTCACCTTTAACCTTAAACCACTGAATGAAGTTAATGAGGACCTAATTTCTCTATACATTGCTTGTCCAGTTTCTGTGTTAAAACATTCTTGTACCGAGTTTTGTCCATTTGAACTCCACTCATAAACCTACCTCCACAAACATTTTGATGGGTATTGGGATTATCCTCTTGCAGTTTGAGGGTGACTCTTAGTGTTAACATTAATGGCACCATTTACAGGGATGGAAGTGAAGATATATTCCCTGGGAGAATGACAATGAAGAGATTCATTTTCAGATGGTGAACTGAAGCTGGACACATTGTTTTGACTTCTTATATTTCACCATGGCGACTCGATTTTTAAAAATTTGTTGGTGACTCCACTGGAAGGAGACAAATCAAATGGCTATGGAGGCTATCCTGGCCAGGAATTTTTCCCCACTAAATTTCTCAGCCATAGTTGGTTATCCACATCACATGCCTCAAATTTATGAATGACAAGATTTTCTACCAAAATTTTATGAAGGTAAGAATGACATCCCTCTTGAACATGTTCTAGGATTTCATGCTTTAATATAGCATCTTGACATCTAGCATGAAGACATATGTATGCAACTATTTATGTACTCTCTTCAAGGATATTCTCGTAGTTGGTATCACTCCCTTGATCTTTTTAGTGTTTCTTCACTTGAAGAGTTTCATGTAGCTTTCAATATTCATTGTCAAAAATATTAAAGTGTATCAGATGGACGTAAAATCAGATTTTTTAAATGGGGAACTTGAAGAAGAAGTCTACATTAAACAACCAGAAGGATTTCAGTTGTCAAAGAATGAATATTATGTGTGTAAATTAAAGAAGGCCTTGTATGGTCTAAAACAGGCTCCTAGAGCATGGTACTCTAGACTGGATAAATATCTACAACAGGTAGGGTTCATAAAAGGAAGTGCAAACAAAAACCTCTACATCAAGGTAACTCAACATAGTATTTTATTAATTGAATTTTATGTTGATGATGTTATTTTTGGAAGTACTGATGACAGGTTAAGCCATAAATTTGAAAATGACATGCAGAATGAATTTGAAATGTCATTACTTGGAGAACTATCCTTTTTTTTGGGTCTTCAGATACATCAAAGCAACCAAGGAATTTTTATTTCTCAAACCAAGTATATCAGAGAAATGCTAAATAGGTTCGGAATGGAAGATTGCAAACCAGTTATCACTCCCATGCAAACTAGTTGCAAGTTGAGCAAAGATGATGATTCAAAGTCTACAGATCAGAGGAAATACATGTCAATGATTGGTAGCCTACTATATTTGTCAACATCCAGAGCATATGTAATGCAGGAAGTTGGACAGGTGGCATAATTTCAAGCAACACCAAAGGAATCACATGCATTAGCAGTGAAGAGGATTTTCAGATATCTTAAAGGAACAAAAGAGTTTGTATTATGGTATCCAAAAGGAAAGGATCTATCACTTATTTTCTACACAGATGCAGATTGGGCAGGTTGCATTGATGACCGACGAAGCACCAATGGAGCATTGTTCTACTTGGGTGAGTGTTTAGTATCATGGATAAGAAAGAAACAAACATCTGTATATTTATCTACACCCAAGGCAGAGTATATTGCAACAAAAACATGTACACATGTTCTATGGATAAAACAAAATCTAATAGATATACAACTTGAGTATGATGAGCTCATTCCAATCTATTGTGATAATACAAGCACCATCAGTATCTCAAAGAACCCGATGATGCTCTCAAAGATGAACCACATTCCAATCAATTATCACTTTCTATGGGAATAGGTTGCAGAAAAGAACACCAGAGTTGAATATGTGGGAACAAAAGAACAAGTGGAAGACATCTCTACAAAACTGCTTCCACGGGAAGCCTTTGAGTATCTTTGCTAGAGACTCAGAGTTATTTCTACTCCAAAATGAATGCTCTTGAATGCTTATCTTATATGTCTTAGATGTACACGAGGAAGCACCATAAAGAGGATAGTTCAGTTTGGGCGATCAGATGAGTCAGTTAGGGGGAGCATCCCTGAATGGAAACATACCTTTGCCATTGATGACAAAGGGGGGTAGATTTATCAGATGCAGAGGACAAAGGCATGGTTCCAGGGGGAGCATTGGTCATAGAGATGAAAGCATGGTTCCAGGGGGAGCATGAGTGATATGATTTCAGTATTGCATCAGAGTGTTGCCATCAATGCCAAAGGGGGATATTGTTGATTAATTGGGTTGGTTTTCATTGATGTCAACCCTTGAAAATAGTCTGGTGGCAAATTATGGTAGCACAAAGGTTTGGGTAATGGACCCAAGTTTGTTTGATATATAATGGTATTTTTTTATATATATTTGCAGGTAATAATATTCTAGATGCATATTACATGTCATGCCATTTTTGGTGGTATGTGGAATGTCACATAACTCCTCACGGTTTGAGAGTTATGGCTTTATGAAGTTGAATAACCCTCATATGATTGGCTTGAAACCCCAAAAGGTCAAAGAAGTCAAAGTGCTTGCAAAAAAGAAATTATTTAAATAATAAAATGAAGTGACAAAGTCAAAGATGATTATTTAAACAATAAAGTGAAGTGACAATGACAAAGAGGATTATTTAAATAATAAAGTGAAGTGACAAAATCAAAGAGGATTATTTAAATAATAAAGTGAAGTGACAAAGTCAAAGAGGATTATTTAAATAATAAAGTAAATGGAGAACTTTCTAATTATGGAAAATGGTTATAAGAAGGTTAATCCTAAAATGAGAAAAATGGGTTAAGTGGTCAAGTGGATATTGGATACATGGACAAGTGGCAATTTGGGCAAAGTTGGACAAAGTGGCCTAGAAGATGCTTCTAAGGAAGCTACTTGGAGAGTATAAATAAGAGGCAAGGCTCTCTCATTTAAATCAAACTTGAGCATATTGAATATATAAAAGTGACTAAGGTAACCAAAGGATATCTAAGTTGAATTTCAGAGGGAAGGTTAAGTAAAGAAGGCCGAAATTCAAGGGAGGATAAATTCTTTTGATGATGCTTTCTAAGGTATGTTATTTATAGGTCATCTCACCATTTTCACAATAACCTTTTTTCTAGAATGATTCAGACCGTGAAATTGGGAGGCCATTGAGAAAACACATCCAAGTAGTCGTGATGTGAATTTCATCGTGTGGGTCGTTGTATTTTTGGAGTTACACTATGTGGAAAATAAGGTTTGTGGATAGTCCTTAAACTAGTCTAAAATAGGTGTTTCGGGTAAAAACGTCATAACTTCTTCATAACAGATCCAAATTCAATAAGACCAAATGTGTTGTTTAGAGTACATTCTTTAGTATTCTGTGTAAAATTTTCAGATCCATAACAACAAACATTCTATGTGGGGCGCACTCTATATGTTGTCTCTCTAGAATAAACAAGAATTCAACAAGGTATGTCATTTTTTCTATAACTCCTTTTCTAAGAGGTTCCAAGTAGTGACACATGGAGGAATTGCATAAAAAAAAAGGAATAACATTGTATACTATTTTCATATCTTTATTCATTACAGGAACAAAGTTATGATTATTTCAAGTTAGGGTTGTTGACTAATCCAAAACTAGTCACGTGAGACTAAAGTAAAGTTTGATGAAAATGCTAGTCTCTTGTTTTTAAAGTTAAGGAAGGTTTGCAGGTTGAGGTACAGTTTGGTGCATGGTTGATGCACTTTTTATGGTACAGGTTGATTATAGGTTGAGGTACATGTTGATGCATGGTTGATACATGGTTCAGGTTATTGGTACAGGTTATTTGGTGCAGGTTTATTGGTATAGGTTTACAACAGTATATCTCACAGTGATAGTGTGACAGTGGTTAGATCATTCTACTTATAAATCAAGGAGGTTGGACGGGGCAATGATAGGTGGTTGTAGGTACCTTCTGGTTGTAGACGGAGAACATAGGGGGTTGTATCCTCCTTCTGGTTGCAGCCAAAGAATTTGGGATTTGGAGCTTCCCTCAGGTTGTAGCCTGAGAAACTAGGGGGTTGGAGCCTCCTTCCAGTTGCAGCTAGAAAACAAAGGAATTTGGTGCTTCCAATGAATGTAATTCTTCAATACATATAAGAAAAATAATTTTGTGGTTTTCTCCCACATTGGGTTTCCACTTAAAAACATTGGTGTACTGTGTATGTGTATGATTGTTCATTTTTTCATTATTTATTTACTCTGCAAATATTGGATGATAATTCTACATTGATATAACACTTGAATTATATGGTTAAAAAGTATTAGATTTCTCTATTACTGATTCAGCCCCCTCTCAATAATCCAACATATTTTACCTTCATCATTAGGAGGAAATCTGAAGAATGCAATTAATTTTTTGTCATAGTTTCATTGTCCCTTGTTGATCAGTGACAAAGTAAATATGTTTCCATTTAGGAAGTTACTTGAATGGCCATGGTGGAAGTTTTCTTTCACCTAGAACATTGTAAAAAATTAGTTAGTCTAGGATTGTACATAAATAAGCTCATTCTGGAGAACATGTTTATTTTCTTCTTTTTGTAAATAGAACAGTGTACATATCAGACTATTGTCTTCAATGAAATGTATTTGAGCTTGACTCCACAACCCAATAGATAAGGCACTGGAAATTATTTTTCTTGGAAGCTCACAAGGAGCATGCCATCCCTTGTGGAGCCAAATGTTATCACATAAAGTTGTCAAGGTCACATGATGACCAAGTCTTTTGCTGCACAGGTAACGTCCAAGCACATCATTCAAAAGAGGTCAGTTTCGGGTTTGAAGTACAAGAAACCAACAGGTTTTATTTTCCACGGTGGAGATCCAATGTGTCATTCAGATTAGCAGCTCTCAGATAGTCAGAGTTTAAAATTCGTGCAAGGATTAACAACTAGTCAAGCATCCCGAAGTCCCAAATCAAATCCGAGCCATTAAAGGCTGAGGACACACGTCACCAGATCTCTCACTTCGGGAATTCAAAACTTCATAGAATTGCACAAGAAAGAAGAAGAAAAAGGCTCGAAGCTCGAACTCCTGAAGTAAATCTCAGTCATCCAAAACAAGAGGACACACGACACCAGATCTCACACTTCTGAAATTTGTCACTTTGTAGAATTGCACGAGCTAGCAGGAGAAAAATATCGAAGCTCGGACTCCTGAAGTAAATCTCGGTCATCCAAAACAAGAGGACACATGGTGGTAGATCTCACACTTCAGAAATTCGACACTTCGAAGGATTGCATGAGCAATAAAAAGAAAAATTCCTGAAGCCCAAACTCCCGAAGTGAATCTCAGTTGTCAAAAAAAAGAGGAAACATGGTGCCAGATCTCACACTTTGTAGAATTGCATGAGAAAGAAGAAGAAAAACTCCTGAAGTAATTGAGAGTCATTGATCTTTGCAGCAGGAAGAAGGGTACATCCAAGAGTGATACGTGTCAACAAAGATAGGGCTCTCCCAAATCACATATCATGACTAGATCAATGACCACGCTTCATTGTGGGGATGCAACATGCTCAAACGATAAAATTCTTGAGTGGTCCTGCAATCGAAACCATGGTATAGAGAAAGAGCTACGTGGAAGAAGGTGATGGATTGCGGGCTCAAAAGTGGTGTGGGTCCAAACTACCTTCGATGGTGCCGCAATAATGTGCTTATAAAACATCAAATCCAAGAGAAACACATGGTCTCCCCCTAGGAATTAAGCCTCGTTGTGATCTCGAGAAAAAAAATAGTTAATGAAAAAGGAGTGGTGGTTTAAACCTCAACTCACTCCATAAATAGAATACATGGATGGTATGGTCATGGAGACAAAACTTTCATCCCAAGGTACCAACTGGATGGTTTCTTCTTACATGCCCATGTTGATCTGAGCTTGCATCTGATAGCAGGAAGCACACACAGTCTGATAGAAGGAGGCACAGATGAAAGGCTTTGAACGAAATGTCCAGATCACACTACCGGTAGTTGTGAACTGATCCGATTATAAATAGATCAGTTTAAGATTTTGTAATGGTCGTCAACTGGTTGAACAAAGCTCCCTATTTTGTAATATTTTGATAACAGAGTTGTTCTCTGGTTTTGTATGATACTTGAGACTTTCGAATTAATAGAAGTCAACTTCTTTCATCATCTTTTTTAAATATTTGTCGAGACACTCGTGCATGGAGGATCCAGACGAGGGTTTTGGTTGTACTGTAATGTAGGGTTGATTATAATGTTGTTGTGACCTTTTTCAGTAACTTCCTTGTTTCATTTTTCCCTCTTACGCTAAAATGATAGTGCATGGAGAATCCATATGAGTCGTCGTAGTCGCATTGTAATGGAGGTTTGATTATTATGCTATTGTGATATATTTTAGTGTCTGAAACTTGAGTTCAAGAGTTCTCTTGTGCATGAGTTTTTCTTCACCAAGTTGCTTGAAAGTCGGATGCCCATGTAATACTTGTCCACCTTTCTCACTAATTCTTCCCTCTTCTCACCGTTAACCTTAAACCACTGACTAAAGTTAATGAGGACCTCATTTATCTATACATTGCTTGTCCAGTTTCTGTGTTAAAACATTCTTGTACTGAGTTTTGTCTATTTGACCTCCACTAATAAACCTACCTCCACAAACATTTTGATGGGTATTGGGCTTATCCTCTTTCAGTCTGAGGGTGACTCTCAATGCTAACATCATCAACCAAGCATAACACAACAAATCATAATCATCACGAAGATCAATATGTTCTTCTAATAATATACCAATAAAAGTATGCTACATCATCCATAAACCATGTGTCAATAATACTACTAACAAGTGCCTCCAACCATGTACCAAGTATGTACCAATCATGTATCAACTACTCATCAACTATGACTCATCTAGATGTACCAACATCATCAAATATACACCTCATGTATGTGCCAACTCATCAATTACTTTTCTCAACCATCTACCCAACATATACCTCAACCAAAATCCCTCATCAATTTCATTATGATTCGTAACTCTGTAATAGACCTGGTGTATAAGATTACATACCTGGAAAACATCCTTAACTTTAACAATAAGAGACTAGCATTTTCATCAAAATTTACTTTAGTCTCACATGACTAATTTTGGATTAGTCAACAACCCTAACTTGAACTAATCATAACTATGTACCTGTAATGAATAAATATATAAAAATGGTACACACTACTCTTCAATTTCTTTTATGCAATTCCTCTAGATTTCACTACTTGGAACCTCTCAAAAAAGGAGTTATAGAAAAAATGGCATACCTTGTTGAATTATGGCTTATTCTATAGAGCGAACTTATAGAGCTTGCCCCGCACAACATATTTATTGTATGGATATGAAATTTTTACACATCATACTATAGTATTTACTATAACCAATAAATTTGGTCTTACTTAATTTGGATCTGTTATGAAGAATTTATGACGTTTTTACCCAAAACACATGTTTTAGACTAGTTTCAGGACTAGCCACAAACCCTATTTTCAATGGAGTGTAACTCCAAACATACAATGACCCACAATATGAAATTTGTATCAAATCTACTTGGATATGTTTTCTCAATGGCCTTCCAATCTCACAGTCTAAAGCAATCTAGAAAAAAAATTATTTCGAAAATGGCGAGATGACCTATAAATAACATACCTTAGAAACCATCATCAAAATAATTTATCCTCCCTTGAACTTCGTCCTTATTTACTTCACCTTCCCTCTAAAATTTGTCTTAGATATCATTTGGTTACCTCTATCACCTATATATATTTAATATGCTCAAGTTTGTTTTAAATGAGAGAGAATTTCCTCTTATTTATACTTTCATGTAGCTTCCTCAAGGGGTTACCGTTTAACCATCTTAACCCACTTTCCTTATTTTAGGTTAACCCACTTCTAACCACTTGTCAACTTAGTAATTTCTCCATTAACTTTATTATTTAAATAATTTATTTTGTATTCACTTTGAATTATAGTACACTCATCACTTCACTTTATTATTTACCTTCTAAAATCTCTTAAACCACTTTGACTACTTTGACCTTTTGGGGCTTCTAGATGACTCATGAGGGTTCTCCAACTTCACATGGCCATAACTCTCTAAATGTGAGGAGTTATGTGATGTTCCACATACCATTGGAAATGGAATGACATATACTATCCATATATAATATGCTTATGTGCAAATATATCAAAACACATACCATTATCCATAAAACAAGCTTGGGTCCATTACCTAAACCTTTCTCCAACTTCACATGGACATAACTCTCTAACCGTGAGGAGTTATGTGACGTTCCACATACCACCGAAAATAGCTTGACATGTAATATCCATCTAGAATAGTATTACATGCAAATATATCAAAACTCATACCATTATCCATCAAACAAACTTGGTTCCATTACCCAAACCATTGTGCTACCATAATTCGCTACCCAACTTTCTTCAAGGATTGAAATCAATGACAACCAACCCAATTAATCAACAATCTCCCCCTTTGGAATTTATGGAAATACTCTGATGCAATATTGAAGTCATTTCACTCATGTTCCCCCTTTACCTTTACCTTTGCATCTGATAAATATCTCCCCCTTTGTCATTAATGGCAAAGGTATCTTTACTTCTAGGGTTTCTCCCCCTAACTGAACTATCCTTGGGGACACTCCCCTTGAATGAACTCTTCCTAAAAATAATATTCCAACCTAAACTGTCCTCTTTATGGTGCTTCCTCATGTAAATATAAGACATATAAGATAATCATTCAAAGCATTTATTTTGGAGTAGAAATTACTCTGAGTCTTTGGCGTAGATATGCAAAGGCTTCCCGTGGAAGTGGTTTTGTAAATATATCTTCCGCTTGTTCTTTTGTTCCCACATATTCAACTCTGATGTTATTCTCTATAACTTGTTACCATAGAAAGTGATACTTGATTGGAATGTGCTTCATCTTGGAGTGCATCACCGGGTTCTTTGAGATACCGATGGTGCTTATATTATCACAATAGATTGGAATGGGATCATCATACTCAACTTGTATATCTGTCAGAGTTTGTTTCATCCATAGAACTTGTGTACAACATCCTGTTGCTGTAATATACTCTGCCTCTGTTGTAGATAAGGATATTGATGATTATTTCTTTCTTAGCCATTATACTAAACACTCGACCAAGTAGAACATTGTTCCACTGGTGCTTTGTTGGTCATCAATGCAACCTGCCCAATCTGCATCTATGTAGGAAATAAGTGATTGATCCTTTCCTTTTGGATACCATAATCTAAACTCTTTTGTTCCTTTTAGATATTTGAAAATCCTCTTTACTACTAATACATGTGATTCCTTTGGTGTTGATTGAAAGCGTGCAACTTTTCCATCTTCCTGCATTACATCTGGTCTGGATGTTGTCACATATAGTAAGATACCAATCATTGACCTCTATTGCCTCTAGTCTGTAGAATTTGAATCATCATCTTTGCTCAACTTACAACTAGTTTGCATAGGAGTGGTAACTAGTTTGCAATCTTCCATTCCGAACCTCTTTAGCATTTCTATGATATACTTAGTTTGAGAAATAAAAATTCCTTGGTTTCTTTGACATATCTGATGGCCCAAAAAGAAGGATATTTCTCCAAGTAATGACATTTCAAATTCATTATGCATATCCTTTGCAAATTTCTGGCTTAACCTGTCATTAGTACTTCCAAACAATATCATCAACATAAATTTCAATTAATAAAATACTACCTTGAGTTACATTGATGTAGAGGTTATTGTCTGTGCTTCCTTTCCATAGCTTGTAGGGAGTTTTTTCATTGTTTTTTCTAAGCATTACTTTGTTTTGAATGTGGACTGTTGTATGCACTACATGTGTCCAAAAAATATCTGTCAATTTGGAATCCATTAGCATTGTTTGAGCCATTTCCTATGTAATTATCATCCATTATGATAATTTTCCTTTGTCTCTAAACCACTCTCGCAACCAATATATGAATCCATGCTCTCGTCCATTGTCATATATCTATCCAATCTTGCTAAGTGTTCTTACGAATCCATCTATGTCCATACTGTCCAAGACTGTACTTGCACAAAATTCCATAATGTTGACCCATTTATCACTATATTATCATGAAGTATTGATTAATCTATCAAATTGTACTTATGCTAACTGACTTGTCTGAATCTGTCTTCTCAAACTATGCAAGCTCCTTGAAGGATGGTTCTTTGGTCTGTCACAACTATCACATTGACTCCCCCTATCTAATATTCATATTACCTGGGAGTCTCTAAGTTGAATGGCTCAAAACAATTCCTTATTTGATGTGTATTCATCATCATCTTCATTGGTAGATTAATCATCATCTTCATTGGTAGATTCATTATTTCTCTGAGCTCTGACCTCTTTATTTCTATCTGTGGATTCATCTTTCACTACAATGCCTGAAAGTGCAATCTCTTGAACCTGTTCCTTATTTACTTGTCCTTACTTTCTTTCAGTTATTTTCCAAACCTTTCTATATCTGACATCTTTCTTTTTCTTTGTAGAATTTTCTTCATCTCGTTTTATTACCAATCTTGCAATCTCTGGTACCTGGTCTTTATTCACATGTTCTTCCTTTTTTCTTATCCATATTTTCTTATATCTGATATCAATGTTCTCTTTCATGGAAGTATCGATCATGCTACGACAATCACTGGCTATGTGTCCATATTTATGACATTTGAAACACTCAATTCTACGTGCGGCCACATAGGCACTTCTTGCTTGAACATTTATTTTATAATCTGTGCAATCTACAACCTTATGTGCAAAATTAGTACAATAAAAACAATGACCATAACATAAATTTGCATACTTGGGAGTGAATGATCTTCTTTGTGGTGTAGTCCTTGTGAATTTCTTCCTTGACTGATCATGATCATGATTGAATCTTATTTGTGGCTTGAAAACAAATGGTCTTCATGAGTATGTGTATTTAATAGTTTTCTTAGATTCTAGTTGACCATGATTCCTTCCTTTGAGTACTTTTGCATAACTCTTTCTATTTTCTTCATTCTTATTTTCTAGCAAGCTAGAGTGTTTCTCTTCATTCTCTGTAACTGATGTGGATGTTTCTTTCTCTTCAAATTTATTTTTGAGCTTGAGGATTTTACTTCTCATTGTGACAACTTCTTCTTCAAGCTTCTCAACCTCTTCCTCTTTCTTTAATATCTGAGACTTCATGACTTCTTCTGTTCTCTTTGCTTCTTCAAGCTAAATTTTTAGTGTGATTATTTCTTCTTCAAGTACTTTCTCTTCTTGACCAAACTCTGACTCAAGATGGTTTAGATCAATAGTTATTTCCTTAAGATGATCTGTCAACATCTTCTCTCCCATTTATGCTTCTTCCTTCTGTGCTGCTATGTTGGCTTCCAAACACTTCTTTTGATATTCAATATTTTCTTCGACATTTCTAGCTTCTTCTAGCCAAGTTCTTAAGTTCTTGATGACCTGTTGGGATTCTTGAAAAATCTGAACACTTTCCTTTTGTTTCATCAATTATTTCTTGAGTGACTTGTTTTCTTCTCTTAGTTCATCTAAAGCACTAATCAATTCTGCCTCATAATTTTCTTCTATTTCAATT
This sequence comes from Picea engelmannii, assembly GCA_009831015.1. Classification (NCBI taxonomy): domain Eukaryota; kingdom Viridiplantae; phylum Streptophyta; class Pinopsida; order Pinales; family Pinaceae; genus Picea; species Picea engelmannii. Next base: position 441,645 of record ML798388.1, on the reverse strand, counting down.
TTTTTTCTATCTCATTTCCTTCATGGAATTCTATTTCAATATGTCTTTGTTTTTCACAATTAAATCAAAACAACATACCTCTATTGATTATGTACTTATCATCTTCTGAATCTGTTTGACATGGTGAACATATTTTTTCTTTATCTGTAGTTGCATCTTCTTTGGCATTTTCTGAATCTGTGAAGGGTGAAGAATATATGTCATGTAACTTATCCCAAATTTCTTTGGCTGATGAACATTTACCAACCTTTTCTCTTATCGGATTAGGTAATCCTTCCCAGATAAATCCATTGCTATTTTGTTATTCTTCTTCAATTCCTTCTTGGCTGCAGTCGTTTCCCTTTTTGAACTATCATATCCTGTAACGACTAATATCCAAATATAATGCCCATGTGTCTGTAAAAATACTTTCTTCCTTATGCTCCACATCTCATAATTTAAACCGTTATGACCATTAAACAATGGTACTCCATTCTCAAAATAATCCATGACCTCCTTCCAGTGGTTAAACTGTTTCCTAAAAGAACCTTCTCTGAAACCAATTGTTGGATTACTGAGAGGGGGTTGAATCAGTAATAGAGAAATTCAATCCTTTTTAACCACAATTTGAAAGTGTTATATCAATGTAGCATTATCGTCCAATACTTGCAGAGTAAATAAACAATGAACAAATGAGCAATCATACACATACAAAGTACACCAGTGTTTTTACGTGGAAACCCAAAGTGTGAGAAAACCACATAATGTTTTTTATTATATGTCTTTAATAATTACATTCATTGGAAGCACCAACTTCCTTTTTTCTCCAACTAGAACTGGAAGGAGGCTCCAACCCCCTAATTTCTCAGGCTACAACCTGAGGGAAGCTCCAACTCCCCAATTATGTGGCTACAACCAGAAGGAGGCTTAGACCCCCTATGTTCTTTCGATACAAATGGAAGGTGGCTACAACCACCTTTCCTTTCCCTATCCAACCTCCCTAATGTAGAAGTAGAATGATGGAACCACTATCACACTATCACTGTGAGATATACTACTATAAACCTATACCAATCAACCTGTACCAAGCAACTGATATCAATAACCTAAATCATGCATCAACCTATACCTCAACCTGTAATTAACCTGTACCATAAACAAGTGCATCAACCATGCACCAACCTGTAGCAAACAACTTGTAATCAAACTGTACCATAAACAAGTTCATCAACCATGCACCAACCTATACCTCAACTTGTACCATGAATAAGTGCATCAACCATGCACCAAACCTATACAAATAACATGTCACAAAAACCTATCCAAACAACCTATTACAAAAACCTATCTCATCAATCTTATCAACCAAATTAGATCTACTCACCAAGATCAATCACCAAGACAACTCTCAAATATGTGCATCAACCAAGCATAGCACAACAACTCATAATCATCACCAAGATCAATATGTTCTTCTAATAATATACCAATACAAGTATGCTACATCATCCATAAACCATGTGTCAAAAATACTACTGGCAAGTGCCTCCAACCATGTACCAAGTATGTATCAATCATGTATCAACTACTCATCAACTATGACTCATTAATATGTACCAACATCATCAACTATATACCTCATGTATGTGCCAACTCTTCAACTACTTATCTCAACCATGTACCCAACATATACCTCAACCAAAATCCCTCATCAATTTCATCATCCATATCTGATTTTAACTATGTAATAGAAATGGTGTATAAGATCACATACCTACAAACCTTCCTTAACTTTAACAACAAGAGACTAACATTTTCATCAAACTTTACTTTAGTCTCACATGACTAATTTTGGATTAGTCAACAACCCTAACTTGAAATAATCATAACTATGTACCTATAATGAATAAGGATCTTAAAATGGTATACAATGTTGTTAAATGTCTTTTATGCAATTCCTCTAGATTTCACTACTTGGAACCTCTCAGAAAAGGAGTTATATAAAAAATGGCATACCTTGTTGAATTTTCTCTTATTCTACAGAGCAAACTTGTAGAGCATGCCCCACACAAAATATCTGTGGTATGGATCTAAAAAATTATACACAGAATACTAGAGACTGTATTATAACAATTACATTTAGTCTTACTGAATTTGGATATGTTATGAAGAAGTTATGAGGTTTTCACCCGAAACACCTGTTTTAGACTAGTTTCAGGACTAGCCACAAACCCTATTTTCCATGGCGTGTAACTCCTAAAATAAAACGACCCACAAGGTGAAATTTGTATCACGACTACTTGGATATGTTCCCTCAATGGCCTCCAAATTTCATGATCTGAATCATTCTAGAAAAAAAATTATTGTGAAAATGGTGAGATGACCTGTAAATAGCATATGTAAGAAACCATTATCAAAATAATTTATCCTCCCTTGAATTTTGGCCTTCTTTACTTAACCTTCCCTTTGAAATTCATCTTAGATATCTTTTGGTTACCTCAGTCACCTGTCGATATTATATATGCTCAATTGTGTTTTAAATGAGATAGCCTTGCCTCTTATTTATAATTTCATGTAGCTTCCTCAAGGGGTTACCTTTTAGCCATCTTAACCCACTTTCCTTATTTGAGGGTTAACCCTCTTCTAACCACTTGTCAACTTAGCAATTTATCCATTAACTTTATTATTTAAATAATTTATTTTGTATTCACTTTGACTTATAGTACACTCATCTCTTCACTTTATTATTTACCTTCTAAAATCTCTTAAACTACTTTGACTACTTTGACCTTTTGGGGCTTCTAGATGACTCATGAGGGTTCTCCAACTTCACATGGCCATAACTCTCTAACCATGAGGAGTTATGTGACATTACAGATACCACTGGAAATGGAATGGAATGTACTATCCATATAGAATATTATTACATGCAAATAAATCAAAACTCATAGCATTATCCATCAAACAAACTTGGGTCCATTACCCAAATCTTTTTCCAACTTCACATGGCCATAACTCTCTAACCGTGATGAGTTATGTGATGTTCCACATACCACTAGAAATGGAATGACATGTACTATCCATATGGAATAGTATTACCTAAAAATATATTAAAACTCATACCATTATCCATCAAACAAACTTGGGTCCATTACCCAAACCATTGTGCTACTGGAATTCGCTACCAGAATTTCTTCAAGGGTTGACATCAATGACAACCAACCTAATTAATCAACAATTTATACCACTTCTCTCTGAGAAAAAGGTTGTGAAATTTGATTATTTCTCTATATCTCATCACATATTTTTCAATCTAGGCCATTTTGGTTATCGATACCTTCATTATCGTTTCCTGGTAAATTTGAGGAGTCAAATCCTTCTTAGTTCTTTCCAATTATTCCTTCAAAATCTTGTTTTTAATTTCTAGTTTTTTAAGATTGTTAACTCTTTCCATTATCATGATTTGAAAATTTTCTTGTAGGTGGTGGAATTGTTTCTCCACTCCCTTTGTGATGCCTTATACCTTATTTCCCTTGTCCATATTATTTTTTCTATGTTTTTACATTTGAGGGCCTCATCTGTGGTTAATTCTAATTCTCTTAGAGTGAGTTGAAATTTGGATTCAATAGGTTCCATTGTATTTTCCTCCTTAGTTTCCCCTAATTGGATTCATGTAGGAATCAGATTCCTCCACATTTTCTATGGAAGAAGAGATTGGGGTGATTAGTTTAGGAATTTCTTGGGATCTAGTCTTAGCTCTCCTATAGAACTTCCCACTTTCCCTTTGAATTGTGGTTTTCTCCCTAATATTAAATGGGTTGTTTGGCAATGTGCTTAATTTAATTAGGGTGGAATCAACTTCCTTTTATATGTCTTATACCTTGAATTTATTTTGATATTGATTTTTCATGGAGGTACCTAGCTTTCCTTGTTTCTTATTCCTCCTGATATCCCTCTCAAGGCTTGTCTCTTGAGTAGATTGTTGAGATTCCATAAAGGCCTATATCTCCATATCCACAAATTATTCCTAGGATAACCTAAGAATCTATACTTATAAGGATTCACAAACTACTAGCTTGATGAGGCCATGATGTTCTAGTGCCTCATTCTTACTTGTCTTTACCTTTGTGCTCATCTCTCTCAGCGACTGCAAGAGAAAAAATGGGATACTTAAATTTTGTTTAGGATTTTTCTGAAATAAATGTATTAGATGGTGTTAAAATATGAAGTTATATGCATAGACCAAACTTAGTCTTCCATAACAAGTAATATATTTGATAACTTGGTATGCCACTTTAGCTATGGCTCTAGCAAGAATTCTCTCTTCACCCCATTCTTGTCCACTACAAGCTACTCACATATAATAAAGGAGATGAAGTCGTAGTCAATAAGAGCTTAATCTCACACATTCTCCTTTATCAACTGTTGACTACGAATTCATCTCCTTTATTTACGTTTCTATGTGATTTATTGTCTTATATGTGAGGAATTTGTTTAATAGTGGAAGCCTTTTAAGGACATAATGGACCACATGAAAAGTGTTTAGAAAGGATATCATTACCTACAATATAATGAATACTCTAGAAGAGTGTATAATTGATTGTGGGGACATTCCGAAGGAAATTTCATGGAATGAAATTTGGTCTAAATGATACTTTTGAACCATTTAAATATGATCATAGCTTCAAATCATGATATGGAGAAGGAAATGCAATGTATGGGCACTGCAAAACATATAGAAAACATACCATGCGATAGAAATAATTCAAAATGGATACCTTTATTTAGGGAAAATGATCATTCTCTACATGATATTGACAAAAACCATTCAATGTGTCATATGTCCCTCTTTTGCACGTGCGACTGTAAAATAGGCACCCAATTATCAATTAATAATAGAATAAAACCAATGGGCTAACTAGATTATAAAAAGCACGTCAAAAACCTTACCTTATCAATTTCATTTTGCCAGGTCCATCAGCCCATACAACTTGATAAGTGTTTTCCATGAGTTGCATTTCCATCGCCAAGACCTGCAAAAATCATCAAAGACAAAATTTTTATATGAGTAAATAATATATAAGAAAATAAGTAGGCATTTAAACATGTAAAAGAATTTTGAAATACTAAAGTGGAATACCTTAATGAGCTTCTCTTTGTTACGATAATAGGTTATTCCCTATTGAATAGGGCCAAACACGTGAAGGTGGAAGCTCATATGGCCCCTCTTCCCCCCCTCACATGGCTCTCAATTCCCCATACCCAATAAATTATTTGGTTTACATAGAAAACATATAAACATTCATGCATAAGTAGGCAAGTCATCAAATCTATTATAGCAAGATTTGCCTCACCTTATGCAAATTTGCTTAGAAGTCCTTTTTCCATTTCCCTATGCAGACTTGAAGTCCCTTTTTGAAAATCCCAGAGATAAAACAAATATTTTCCCACATATATGCGCCCTAACTATTATACAACATATGTATACACAGGTTGCACCATTACAACCTGCATTCAAGTTTTGTGCCCAAAATTAAAAAATAGTGTTGGGTTTCCATGTCACATAAAGGGATCTATTATCCTTGACCTTCCATATACTGGAAACATTGTGAATCAGCCCTTAAGTTCCACTTTAAGGCTATAAATGGGCCATATCCAAGTTGTGAAAAATAAGAGAAGAATTCAACTTTGAGAGCAAAGTTACCCTGGAGAAATTATTCACTTCATATTGAGTCTGCATCCCTTTGTCCTTTTAAGCCTGAACACATCATTTAGATCCCAAGTGCTTCCCTACTTGATTGAGAACCTATTTGTCTCTCTTATATGAACTTTCACCTTCGGTGGATCGTGTAGAAGACTTGAAGACCTCAGTTCATAGTCACAGCTTTCCCGAGTTGTTGTTATCTTTCATTGGACCAATACCTATGTGACTTCAATAATCATGGGAGATCAAATTTTACTCCATTGTATACATATATCTTCAGATTGATTTTTAGACTGGTTTTACTGGGCTAGGTTCATGATTATGATAGCCTTTGGCATATACCCACCTTTGTATTACCTATTCATGGCCATGAACAAATGTTTGGTATATTTTCACATGGATCTGTAGTGTAATTCAAATTGGCATCCATGTGCACAAAGTTAGTACAAATTGTAATATTCTCATGAGCAACTAGTTCTTCCAGTCGAGTCTCCATTACTCCACTTCTGGGTATTATAATGTATTTCATCCATCACAGATACTCCTCTGACCTCACACATTAGGGGGCATATTTTATAGCAATATTTTCCTCACCTTATGAAACTTTTCTCAGAAGACCTTTTTCTATTTCCCTATGCAGACTTGAAGTCCCTTTTTGCAAATCCTAGATCTAAAAACAATAGTTTTCCACATATACACACCCTAACTATTATACAACATGCATATACGCATGTTTCACCATTACAGCCCGCGTACATCGGGGTTTGTGCCCAAAATTAAAAAAAATAGTTTCAGGTTTCCATGTCACGTCACAGGATCCATGATCCTTGACCTTCCATATAGTGGAAACTTACAAATCAACCCTTTAGTTCCACTTGAAGGCTATAAATGGGCCATATACAAGCTGTGGAAAAGAGGAGAAGAATTCAACTTTGAGAGAAAAGTTACTTTGGAGAAATTATTCACTTCATATTGAGTCTGCATCCCTCTTTCCTTTTAAGTCTGAACACATTGTTTATCCCCCAAGCTCTTCCCTACTTGATTGAGAACCTCATTGTCTCTCTTATATGAGATTTCCCTTGGTGGAGGATTAAAGTGGTGGAGGCCTAGATGGAAGGGACTTAGTTTATCAGTTCCAAACCATGTCAACACAGAATTTTGTAATTCATTCACTTCTGTTGATTACATTTTAATAGAAATACTCTTTTCTCGTCCAATTAATATCTTGAAAATATTTGAATTGTTATTCCATGGGCATATTTGTTATGAATGTTGATGGATTATGCTATTGAATGTGCCAACTTTATATATTATCACCATATTCTTTCATTTCTTGGTTTTTGAGGACAAGTTGTAGGTGTATTGCTTTGACTCAAATGCTCAACGATGGACTTCATCAAATGTATGGATGAGGTAGGCTCTTTATCTTTTCTTGTTAGCATATTTGTTTATATAGCATGCCTAGGATTATAGTTGATTTCTGCAGTCATTTCCATCTGTTGTGTTTTACCCCTTTCCATCGATATATTTTCCTCGTAACAAAAAGATATAAACATTCATTCATATTAATAACGATAATCATCAAAGTACAAGTCATAAATTTATACAATAAGTTTTTTTTTTTTGGTTTTTTTTGGTTTTTTTCTCATAAAACCCATGAGTGGGATATCATCATCCTCATCTAGAAATATATTTCTTACACCCTATCCTTGTGTTGATTTTTTTTCCATGCCCTCACATACCATACTTCTAGTGCATCAATGAGAAAGGCGTGTAGGCAGTTGCAAGTGTGCATCAATTGCAACAAAAAAAACGATCATATCGATATGATAAAATATTATTTAAATAACTATTTCATTATATCAAATAACATTACAATATTTATCTTTACCTGTCTTTCTAGCCATGACAACTGGTGTGTTCATTGCTTGCATCATTTTTTCCTCTTGCATTTCACCCTCATGAGCTACATGCTCTTCCATTGAAAGAAGAAACTTTATAAGTACATGTCAGAAAATAAATATCTATAATCATAATAGATACTTCTATTTCTAAAGCATACATACCTGAATGGCTAGTTTTCTCCTCAATATCATGCGACATGTTCTCCCCGCTATCAATTGGTAGCTATTGAATATCGCTACCCTCAGTGCTTCTGTTTCTCTCTTGCATAAACAAAACATAAACATTTAGTTATTGGTGATATAATCAATCATGAATAGTTTTTAAAAGTATACTACAATGATGGCCTTATTGATTTTATTTATCTGCATTTGCATCATTGGGGATATTGGCCTCTACACCAAGATTTTTGGATATTCAACCACACTTTGAAAACAAATATTTAGGTCTTCCTCGATGGAAGAATATTTGAACATATTTCCCTGCAATGCATAACATCATTAAAATTGTTTGTAATAAAACAATTACCTTTTTGCTACTGTTAAATAAATATTCACCACAATTAATCATTTAATTCTTACGATTTGTGCTCTTAGTTTTATGTAGCCACCCTCACCCAGTTTATGTTTCCCATGCTTTTCCACTCTATCCTTTGTTTCTTTGGAGGTGTTGGGAAGCCTATAAAAATTTTGAAATATGTTAGATGTCGCAATTTCTATTTAAAACAAAAAAAAACAAAATTAAGCATATTTAACTAAAAATATGATATGTGTCATACCTTGCTTTACCAGGCAATGGTCTTTTCCTTGTAATTTTAGAAAATTCTCCTTTGCCTCCTCTATCAGTGCCTTCCACTCTTTCTCTGAAACCATGGGAGGGCACTCATACTTGAGTTTTTATTCCAATCTTTACATATATTGGGCCCTGGTATATTTCAAACTCTCGCCAACTATCTGGGTGACCACTTTTTTGTTGAATGTATTTCCAAATAAGTTTACCATATGGCTTATCAATTCATCTTTCAAATTTCTATCTTGTTCATTCCACCTTGTGTGAATGGTGGGGAGAAAAATATCCAATTCCTTGTGATTCATGTTCCTATAGAATACATTATTTCCTACAAAAACGCTATCATCATTAATTTAAAATAATTTTGACATATGTGTGTTTCAATTACATGATAAAAATCAATCAATTAATTAATAAATACCTACAATTTTTTGTATCTTTATTGGAACACAACCATCATTCACCAGAAAGGTGAGATTTAGTGTTCTCGTGCTTTTCACCCGTGCTACTCTAGGATAATCTTACTCACAATAAAAAATAGCTTCATCTCCAATATTGTGTGGATTCGGATTGTTTGTACAACCCGTCTCGAGCATGTAATTCTTCTCAAAATTAGTATGCTCATCATTTGATTTGAGGCCAACCTCAAAAGAGTAAAAATCCTCACTGGTATGTTATGTCGACGTTATTTCTACACTAGAGCATCACTACTACCAATAATGATTTTTATAGGTTGTCCACTCTCAAGTTTTAAAAACTCCTACAAAATGAATGCTTGACTTTATCAGATCATATAAAAAATATAAAACTAAAAAACATAAATGAATATATGTCATAGCTAATTAAATTATGTAAATATGCCACTTACCCCATAAGAATGTATTTGATATTCCAGCTCATTAATTCTTGTGTTTATCTCCTCCGTCATGGGTATTCTTCTAATCAAACCAAGTAATTCTATGTTTTCCCTTTCCATGGTCTTCCATATAGTTTCCATTGGGTTTGTTGAATAAAATATTTGTTCCTCAAACACCTCATCATTCACATCGAGTGTGGACTACAAACATCAAACAATAAAATTAAGTAAATTAATTTTAATATTAAATCAATTTAGTTATTATAATCAAATTTAGTTACTATTATACACTAACACTTACCTGATGCGGCATTGCGGGTGACTTCCCACGGTCACCCTGCCACAATACATTAATCAATAAAATTAATGAAATTAATTTTAACATTAAAGAAATTTAGTTATTTTAATCAAATATAGTTACTGTTACACTAACACTTACCTGATGTGGAACCTGATGCGACATTGTTGGTTACTTCCCACGGTCACCTTGGACTGATCTACCCCTAGGTGACTTCCCATGGTCACCCTGCCACAATACATTAATCAATAAAATTAATGAAATTAATTTTAACATTGAAGAAATTTAGTTATTGTAATCATATTTAGTTACTATTAACATTTACCTAATGTGGCACAATGGGTGACTTTCCACAGTCACCATGACACAATAAATCAATCAATAAAATTTATGAAAATAATTGTATTATCAAAAACAATTATATATTGTAATCATATTTACGTTTACCTCAGACACAAAAGCTACATGCTTTTTTGTATGTTGAGGACCAGCCCCCTACCACAATATAATAAGCATGTTATCATATGGAAATATGGATCTCATAAGCATGAAAAAGATCGAATGTTAACGACTATTATATAATATATAAAAAATGTAACTATTACATAGATGTTTAACTGATCAGATATGCCTCCACTAGGTCATGTCTTTCGACCACGATCACCTTACCAAAACACAAGAAGAAAGACATATTCAAATTTAAAACTACAGAATTAAACATGTTTAATAAATGTCATCAATGAAAAATAAAATTAGTGAATAACTATTACATGATATCATCTTGAAATATTGACCTCATAAGCATGGAAAAGGTCGAATATTAACAACTATTATATAATAATATAAAATTATTACATCAAATTTTACCTGATCGAAGCTACCTTTAGGTCGCGCAAGTTTCTGGGAACGATCACTCTGCCACAATACAGGAAGCAAGACAATTAATTCAAATGGTTTAGTTAAATGGTATATAATATAATTAATGCAAAAGAATAAATAATAAGAGTCATTGATCAAAGGTTTATTTAAATGGTATATAAGATATTTACCCCCATAATAACATCTCCTCCATCTATTTGATTCAAATTGTAATCGATCAACATCTCTTCACCTAAAACTATTGATTTTTCACATATAAATATACAATTTCCTTCACGCCCCTCAAATATGCAATTCAGTTGTTTAGTTGTTGTCCCTGGTCGTGTACTATTTATAAATCCCGCAATGTTTCTGAAATCTTTTGGTCTTCCATCAATATACATAGTTCCCCTTTGTTTTTATTGTTGTCTACTAGTTGTATACAATTTGCATCAACTCTGTATCTCTTCATACTTCACATATATCAAACCAACATCAACCAATGATTGTATTTGTACCATGGTCTGACATACTACATCAATTCAGTTACAGTGCCATATTTGACCTTTATGCCATCCATGGAAAATAGCCCCAATCCATGTAAGGACAATGGAGCAATATGATACATCCTCCCATTGATGAAGAAATATGTGTCTAGTTGAGGTATCTCCTTAGGTACCCATCATTGCACTATATTTATATACCTCAAGGAAAAATCAATGTCCACTATGCTCTCATCATCATAATCACATGACCCTCCTTAGGCAATAAAAAATTTCATGCATCTACGACATATTATCCTTACCTTTTTAGCTCTAGTTGATCTAGAACTATTAGATCTAGTATAATATGTCTCACTTTCAACCGCTCCTAGTATATATTGATCCACACTCAAGGAAGATACATTTGATAAGTAACTATTTGGTGGTACCTACACTCAATAAAATGAGAAGATAATTTAGCAAGCTAAGTATTTTGGAAGAGATGACAATTGTTTACTTGAAACTCATGAAATATGATATGCATTCAAAAAGAATGGTTTAATTACATATGAAATAAAATAAATATGAGCATGAAATCAAGCATGGTGTATAGAAATTTTATGCATCCTATTGTTGATGTTTAGATTTAGAGTTAATACTTGCCTCCAATCCCACCAATTTTTTTGTTGGAGGCTTCTTCTTCAACTAGCTTTTCGAGTAGTTCTAGTCTACTTCAGATTTTGAAGGATAATGAAGGTTGGATTCAATTTTTCAAATGAAACTCCAAGTAGTCTTTGAAGGCATGCTTAGAATCCAATTAAATTTTCAACAACATCCAACCTTGGGCCAACATCATCTCACATCAAGCGCTTTTCCTCCAATTTTTCCATGGTAAGGGTAATGGCAAGCAAATTTTGCGCTTTTCGCTATGATGAATTAATAATTGGTCTCCATACAGTTGTTCATGGTAGGTTTTATCCAACATTTGTATGTGGATTATACAAGGGATATATTTCAAGAGCTCCCCCAGGGTTTACTATCCGAATTGGTCTACTAGGAAGATCCTTGGAATTGGTGTTGGAAAAATACCAAAACATTGTGTCATGAAAGAATCTATCATATTTGTGACACTAAGAGTGTTGAATATGAAAATAACTTTCTCTTAGAGTGACCTGTGCATACCCAAATTAGATCACAATTTCAAAATATTGATGAGGAAAATAAAATAGATTAGTCTTATTGATGAGGAAAATTCCCTTCTTATGGGTTTAAATACTTATCCAAGTCAAAATCCTATTATATGTATTAACATCACTCAAAACTAGGAATTTATTATTATATGCATATGCAGGTAGCTCAAATATTGAAAGAAATGCTCTAACTAACTATCCAACTAACACATCAATATGATAATTATTAAATGTGTAAGAATACCCTAGATGGTTGTGCTCTCAAGGAAGGAGTGACCCTCATTCCTCATGCTATCTAGCTGAGAGAGATGGATAGTTGGGCATTCTCGGGCTTTCCTTAGATGTTGAACTTGGTAAGGATGCCCTTGTTTTTTATGATCAATTCTTATTGATTTATATTGAAAGAATTCCATCCTTTATACAAACCTTGAAACATGATAATATGATAAAAAATGATTGTAAATTTGTTTCCAACTAAATGTGGTGTTACGAAAGAAGTGGATTAACTAGAGTTTTAGGCTATGCAGACCATCAATTAATATCAATGGTCAAACTAGTATTTTTTCCATATACAAAGAATAAGGATTGTAAAAATGTTGAATGAAAGATATGGCACATGAGATTTTCATAGAGAATCACTTTAGAGATCATCCCATGAGTATGCAAATGAGGTCACTATAATGAAGGATCATTGGTGTAGTGCAAGGAGGGCTGTAACTCGTTATGGGGCATTGGTGACCCAATGTGAAAGAGGAGATCATATAAATCATACTAGTGATAGTATATACTACAAGGCTAAGTTATAAGTTATCCCTAGACAAGACTTCTAAGGTAGCATGCATGACCCAAATTCCTTTGGAGTAGATCATTTAGGACCTAAGACACCAAATTTTGTCTTTCTAGTGTGGCTTGGATAAGGAGAATGTCCCCTAGTTTATCAAACCTTGGAATCAAGCTCATATCCTAGTCTTATACCAAAGACACCATCCAAAGGGAATGCCTCACAGTCTAGGTCTCTATTCATTTCCCATGTGATTTAAAATATCTTGCATGAGGAGGACCACCCCTCATGTGCTAAACCCATAAACTAGTCCTATGTATTTAGGGTCTTAATAGCTTATTTTTAGCCTTTAATAATGTTATGGGATAGGAGACTCATTGTTAGTGAAAAAAACCTTGGAATTAGGACAATACCACTCTCATAAGCCAAGGATTCCTTCTAAAGGGCTTGTATCATGGTTCAAAACTCATTCAATGTCACATAAGATATAAAATTAGTTTATAGGGCCAAAACCCCTAGTTTTGGGACCTAAACAATTTCTTGGGATAAAATATATGTCCTTGGTCAAAAAAACTTTAGAATCAAAATCATATGTCCATCATGGGATAAATATTCCTTTTCAATGTCTCGTGTCATGATTGAGGTACTCTAACTTTCCAATGAGACAAAAAAATATTGTATATCACCTAAGATCCTAGTTTTTATCTTTGGACCATGTCTTGGATGAGGAGACCCATTCCTAGTATGTCAATTCTTAGAACCAAATTGATATACTACTTGTGGGATAAGTATTTCTTCCTAAGGTGATGAGAATGACCCATGAGTCCTAGAAGTAGAGTTTTTCCTAAGGTAATTACCCTAATCTATGTCCTTGGTGATGGAATGCATCCCATGTATGCTACTTGTGGAATAAATATTTCTTCTCGAGGTGTTGTGTCATTATCGAGACCTTGTTGTCTTCCCATGAGTCCTAAAAGCAGTTTCTATTGCCTAAGATCCTATTTTTTGTCTTTGAACCATGTATTGGATGAGGAGATCCATCCATAATGTGCCAAACCTTGGAATCATAACTATATTTCATTTGTGGGTTAAAGCTTCTTTTCAAAGGACTTTTTCTTAATTGGGGGCCTTATGCACAACTCACAACCCCTAATGTAATAGTTTTGGCCTCGAATAATGTCCTTAGTGAGGTGACCCATCCTTGACCTATGATAAACCTTGGAATAAATCCCATATACCACTCTCGTGATAAATATTATGTATGGATGACCTATCTCATGGACTAGTTATCCATTAATGGAGTATGTATCTTAGATATAACATTAGCACCCAATTCCTTGTTTTTTTATCAGTAAATAATATTTTCGGCTAGGAGTTCCATCCCTACGTATCAAACTTAAAAATCAATCATGTATTTCACTCTTGAGTGAAAAAATAATTCTATAAGGTCTATGTCATTATTCATAGACTTACACATTATCCATGTGCCTTAGAAGTCTTGTCTAGGGACTATGCCCCTATTTTTGGCCCTAAATGATGTCCTAGGCCAAGATATGCTTCCATAGTATTACAAATCTATTTGAGTCTAGAAACCCTCCCATACCTTCATTGTGTGTCTAATCTTACCATGTCAAATTTCAATCCATACAAGCACAAATTGAAAAAATTTCAACTTTGGACGCATTCGCATGCCAGTTATAAGAGGGGTCAAGTACATGAGTAGGCACGCCTTATTTTTGGGTTTTGATAGAATAACCAAAGAATATTTGATTGACTAATTTTTTGTTTGAGTCATGTTTGAGTCCATAAACCTTCCCATACCATCAATGCATGTTTTTTTCCTAACATGTCAAATTTCAATCCATAAAAGAACAAATTGAAAAAAATTCAACATTGGCCCCATTCACATCAATTATTCTATAGGCTTGTTTTTTGATTGTCTAAATTTTTGTGTGAGTCATGTTTGAGTCCATAACCCCTCCCATTCCACCAATGTGTGCATCTATTCTAACCATGTCAAATTTCAAACCATACAAGCACAAATTGGAAAAATTTCAACATTGGCCCCATTCACGTTAATTATTATATAGGCTTGTTGTTTGATTGTCAATTTTTTTGTGTGAGTCATGTTTGAGTATGGAAACCCTCCCATATTGTCATTGTATGCATCTACTCTAACCATGTCAAATTTCATTCCATACAGGTGCAAATTGAAAAAAATTCAACGTTGGCTCCATTCACATGTTAGTTATAAGCGAGGTCAAGTACATGAGTAGCAACACATTATTTTTGGGTTTTGATAGAATAGCCAAAGAATATTAATTAACCTTGAATGATATTATCTTGGTTTTGAGAATAATTAATTATCTACTAAACATGGGCAACCATGTGAAGGTGTAAGCTCTAATTGTGCCCCACCTTTCACATCATTCTCAATTCCCCCATCCCTAATTTGACTTAATAAAGAACATATAACACACTATATACAAAATGGCATAAAAATTAAAAACACATAATTAACCTGTATAAGTAAACATTTAAAAAAAAATCATATCAATACGAAATATATAATTAATAGAAAGAATCATAGAAAATATTTAATCACATACCTCATACATTTCAACATTTAAAGATAATTCATCTTATTCTTCATCCAAATCAAAATTTTTATCATGCTCTAGTTCAAAATTGATAATGTTGAAAGGATCATTCATATCAACATCATCATCAATGTCGTTTTCGCTACATCAATGAGAACATTGTCTTCTACATTTGGATGATCAACTTATTTGGTTTCTTCATCTGACACATATGTAGCCATTTTCTTCCGATATGCATCATCATATTCCTCTTCAACATTATCTTCTTCCACTACATGATTATACTTTACTGGTCTTCCTCTAGGATCATATCTAACAACATGTGACCAACCTTCTTTACGTGGTACCTCTAAGTAAAAGACTTGCTCACATTGACTAGGAAGAACATAAGGTTATGTACATGGTTCAAATTCCCTTGTATTAACCATGGTAAATCCATTATCATGCTCAATAACAACTCTTTCAGGATCACATTCATGCATCTGTAGCCTATACTAATTGACCTCAAACAAAACTATTTAAAGGAATTGAAATCACACTGAATTATATCCTCCAAATACCCATAGTACATATTTTCAAGTTCTTATGGATGTCTGTAACTTCTAGAGGAAACATTAGTGACCTTAAACACTACAGTTATCCCACAATCTGAGGTTTTCATCTTATCATCCAACTTTTTGATACAAAATTTACGACCATTATGCCACATAGCCTTGTGGTGTTTCAATTGCAACATGGACAACAAGTAAACATTTCATTGTCAATTAATAAACATCATATAATATGGAATTAGTAAATATATTTTTCAAAAAATACTTGGGTGAATATACTTACCTTTTTATCTTTTAAACCAAAGGCTAAATCAATTTACCTTTGCGTAAGATCAAGAAATTCATGTCAATAATGATGTGATGTTTTAATCATCTTAATGATCCCTTCCCATGATAACCTACCATAGTATTCTTCATATCATTCTATCCAATCCAATCAAGATTGTTTGCAATATAGCATCCCACTCTCAACCAAATATATGAAAAAATAACAATTTAATATCATTAATTAGATATCATTGGAAAAGTTTAATATAGTTGATGGAATAAAATAAATAAATGTATGATAATATAAAATTGAAAAATTAAATGTATAATATATTAAATCTACAAAATCTAATTACCTTTTACAATCCTCATTCTACCTTTCCCTAATAGGACATCCCTTTCAAATTTTTTGATGGAGTCGAGATGCCAAATGCGAGTTCCATTCATATTTTCTACTAATTTAGGAAGATATTGACTAATATACACCATGCATTGATATACCATATATCCCTCCACCATAGAACCCTCAGAACATGCCTTTTTTCTAACAAAATCAGTCAATGACTTCAATTGCCTCTCCACCATCCACATTGACCTTATATGTATTGGTCCACATAATTCAATCTATTCAACTTGGTGTATGAGGTAGTGTTCTTGTGCATTGAAAAATGTTGGAGGTAGATACTTCTGCATTTCACACATTAGTCGAGGAATTTCTCTCTTCCAATACCTTATATCTTATTTATGGATTTATTTAGATGAAACCCACCTACAAATGATGCAATAAAATAGCATGTTTGAACAATATCAAGGCATATATAAAATTGTAGATAAAAGACAATATGTCAATAAGTTTTTCTACAAAGCACTGAAGAAACATTTTCCATATAAAATTGCATTACATACCTCATGTATTTGCCAATATCATATATAAATTATTTTATGTTGTTCTCAAAGTTGTCTAGGTGAGATAGAGGTAGAACAAACTATAACAAAAAGGAAATCATTAATATTTATTTCCAAATAAGAGAAAAAAAATTACTAAAAAGATGTATACCAATATGGAATATACCTAATAATTACCTTAATGAATATATGTTAGTCAAGTGTTTTAACATTGTATTCTCTCTCTTTATCGACATCTAAGGAGGAAGGTTATTCTTTATAAAAAAAATTGGGCCACACTGGGTAAGTAGAACGAAGATCTCTAAATGGATTGACACCATCAGCTGCCAATGAAAGTCTAACATTACAAGGTTCTTCTTTAAAAATTGGTCATTTTTCTTTGATGTTTTTCAATGCAGAACCATCTGTGGGCATTTGAAGAACATCATCTTCACTTTTCTTCTTTGCATGGAAATCCATAAACTGTGCTATAGTTTGGCACCTGAAGAACCGTTGGAAATGTGGAATTATGGGAATATAACGAAGAACTTTGTGAGGTACCTTTTTTGTTGCTCGATCGGTTTGATATATACTTATTTGACATTTTGGGAATTCATTTTCTAATGCATATTGTACATAGTATATGATATGATCATTTGGACATGCATCAATAGCTTGATACCTCATTCCAATTTCTTTCATAATCACAGATATTTCTCGATATGTGCATGGTAAAATATTTGATGGTGGTAATAGAAATTCACCTAACAATATACACCATTCAAAAAAATAAGTCAATGTAAACAATAGTAAACATAAATATTGCATCCCTACTTTATGAATTAATTAACAATAACAATATAGAAAAATAGTCAACCTTTATGTACATGTCAGCATGACATAAATAATACATTACATACCTTAGGATCTATGTGAAACAGGTGTTTGATAAGGCATTTGAAACCTTCAAGTTCACCAACAACAATATAATAGATAGAATATTTTTTGTTGAGCCTTCATAAAGAGGTTGTCGTGACTTATCAAGTAGAGGATCAACATCATGAATATCATCCTTGTTGTCCTCATCCATTGGAACAAATGTGTTTTGGATCAATCTGTGTCTCATCTTCCTGATTTGTATCAATAACATTATCTCCATCCATATCATAATTAAGAACTTGATCTTCAATATTCTGATCTCCATGTTCCTCACCTTGTAAAGTAGTATTTATGCTACAACTTGGAAAATAACTCTCTGGCGATCGACATTTTGGGGACATTGTCTTTATATTTACAAACAATGTATTAAAATTAGTTTGTATAGAACATATATTAAAATGATAAAACATTTGACAAATACATGAGATGATCACTATTACAAATAATACATTATATATTGAATAACGTCTTACCAAGGGATGATATTCATAACCCCCTTCAGCGTGCCCCTTCTCCTTTTAATTTTTTCCAGCTGATGTTATTAAAATTCTTCTTGTTTGCAAGCCCCTGCAATCATTGCAAGGGCAATAACATTTTCCATCACCCTTCACCTCCAATGCCACTCTAAACTGAGAAAGCCTCCTTGCATTTTCATTCATAGTATATTTATTTGACACGATAATTGCCTACAAGAACTAATTAAGTATTTAAAAAATTAAATTTTGTTAAAACATTGAAAACAAATAAAAATTAAAATTTCATATACTTCGAGGTCCAATCATAGGAAATATATGTTGCACCTTGGCCTTTTGGCGTGCACCTTGGCCTTTTGGCGTGCACCTTGGCCTTTTGGCGTGCACCCCCAGTGTGTATTATAGGCCTCTTGTTCTAGCCTTGTTCCTGTGGGGTATCACTAGATGGGGTTCCTTGTTCTATCGCAACCCCTTTTTCATGTTCTTTCGGTGCCTGGGTGGTGTCCTTTTTCCTAGCCTAAGTACCTTTTTTTGGCACACCCCCCTTATTTTGTTCTATCAGCTTATGAATTTGATTTGGATTATTGGGTGCAACTTTATCCCCAACGGGTATCTGATCTTGCCCTGCATCAGCGTCCTTACCTGTGGGCATCTCTTGAGTCAGAACTGGAACACTCTAGTCATCTTGCCAATCCTTGATGGCCATCTCTACATCTTCTTCCTTGACGCAGTATCACAAATGTAGCCATTCCTTCTTGGGATCCCTTTGCGCTTGGATCTATATGGTGTGCATGGTCACTTTGAAGTTGGAGATGTCCCGGTATTGCGTGACCACTTCTGGAGTAATTCTCCAAGTGTTGGAAATTCTTTCTTGGAGGTTATTGTAATACCTCGCAAACATACTTGCATTTGTACTTCTGGCTTTGGGGTCTGAAGTGCTCCCCAATGATGTGTATTGTGCTACGTAGAAATAACTGGTCCACTGACAAAAGTGTGTGTATTGGGGCTCCCTCCATCAATTAAAGGAGATCAAGATGAGTAGCCAAGAGTAATGAAACTCTATCCCCAGGTCCTACATGTCTCTGCAGTCTTCAAGGAACAGTTTTGACAAGTATGGGGCCCAGTTGAGCATAATTCCCTCTGCGCACTATGCTGCAACCGCGACGACCCCGGTAGGGACTTCCTCCTTGCAACACTTCCTGAGCAACTTGCAAGCCATTATTTTGGTGGCCAGCCTTGTTGATGCATCACTGATGCACTTGATGATTATTCCATGTGACCCTCTCTCTGTTCCATATGTATTCTTCATCTCCTCTACCAACACCTTCTCATTTTGGATATCCCTTCCAAAATGTGGGATATCCAAAAGGTTTAGAATTTCGATGTTGGCCAATCTGACAGCCCACTATTTCAGTTGAAAAAATGGATCGCCGAAGGGTCCTATACCCACGCTTTCAAGGTAGACCTTCCTTGAAAATTTAGGGAACTTGTCCACATCAGCCACATCATGGTCTAAGTAACATATCTTTTCCATGCATCCCAAAAGGTTAGGTGTGGCCTGCACCCCTTTCGGAATGCATGGCAAGACTATGGTTGTTCCAAGATTTCTATGCAGTGATATTGCTATGGGTTGTTTTCCCTTTCGTTGTGCTAGCTGATGCTAGCGGGGAAACCCCCCTTATGGCTACAAGTTTTACAATGTAGGCAGATTAATAACCGTTTAAAAGTCTCCTACTTCTCTAACTACCCCAAACATACCCCAGACTTATGCAAGAAAAGAAAAATGAGAAGGATCAAGTAACTGTACCTTTACTCCGCATCTGGTGACGATCCTCTCTCACTTGAAGGCTTCATTGACTACAAACCTCCTCCCAAGACTGTCCTGCATTTAATGACATAAAAATAGGAAGCTACAAGCATGCATTTCATACATAAAAAAGGTTTAGATGTTAGAATGAAAACATAAAACAAATGAAAACATTCGACACATCATGTTTTGGGACAGGGAAAGTACTTATATTGATAATACAATGATCACTTACAACCAAAGTCGGCTACTGCTCGTCGAATCCGGTCCGGGCTCCTCTTCACCAAGATCCAAATGCACCTCTGTGTATCTTTCTCCTCTCAACCTTTTTCTTGGGAAATGAAATGGATTCTGATGGAGGAAAAAGGGAAAAATAAGGAATTCTGAGGCAATTCTCACTACAAGGTTACAAATGCTTAGGGAAAGGAGGGGATGTGAAATGGGAATATTTTCATTGTTCTTATTTCTATATGTGGAATGAGACCCCAAAACCTCCTTCTATATGGGAAAAGGATGGTTATTCGGTTGGTTGACGAGCTGTAGGCAGTGGATTAGTTGGGAAACTACCCAATAGCCCGTAATCTCAAAGAACTCCTCGCAAATTTTTCAAGTATACACAGGATGTAGTGGTGCAACATGTGTACGTACATGGGCTATAGTGGTGCAGCAAGCATATGTAAACGAGAAATATTGGTGCAAAAAAGCATACATCTTCAAAAAATGAGTTTGTAGGAAGAGAAACTCAATGATGGCTTGGAAAAAAATTCAAGAGGGCCAAATGCCAGGTATGCATGTGTAGAGAAATTTAGGGTTATAACAGATGCCCCCTAATGTGTGAGGTCAGAAGAGCATATGATGGCCAAAATACATTACAATATATTCACCAATGTACAAAACGAGTGAGCCCAGGACCAAAGTTCGGGAGGTGCCATCTGCAAAAATAACAATTGTCTCTCTGAGGCAGGCATACCCATGCCCGGGATGAAATAAATCATGGATACCAATCAAATACATTGTAGGTCCATGTCATATAAATATATAAAGTGTAGTTACGAGCAATACATAGTGGATCTACATCTCAAAATCAAATATATACAAGTATAATATCCATCTTCAAGAAGCCAACGACACCTAATGGCTAGAAATGAAGCCTTTAGAGCTCAAGAAACAAATTCAAGATCTTCAAAACTCGGGTAGGAGTGTAATGTGAGTGTACGAATTCACTACCTAGAGGTCATCGACAACTCGTTCTGAAAATACAAAAGGATGTTGATGATCAGGCAAAGAAATTCATTGATTTTGAGCAAGGACTTGATTGGAATTTTTGGGATGGTCGGGCATGAGTTCAAGTGAAAAAATGAGGAAAGGTCGACTCAAGATGGGTGAAACTTCCCTTGGAAAAGAGCACAAAAGATTATGAGACTCAGGAAGCATGACATTAACATAAGTTCATGATCCAGGAGGTGACACAAACTCTCCATGTGCTTGGAATAGTAACCAAACAGAGGAGGACACAACTCTATGTAACGAGAACAAATTCCTAAGGTCATATTAGATCCCAAAACTTGACAAATCAAACAAAAGGATGTGCTTTGTCCAAAGGAAACTCATTGTGCTTCCAAAAATAATATATATTTCTCGTCCCCTCTTTTTGGGTTTTTTTTTTTGTTTTGTCTTTTTCAATTTTTAAAGAGCTTGAAAAAGAATAAAAGAATGATACGTTACAAAGGAAGAACGAGTGTCACAATCATACTAGTTCCAGGTGTTGAACACACCGTGATACTGAGAGGGGGGGGGTGAATCAGTAGCATAGACAATTAATCCTTTTTAACTTTATCAACCTTATATCACCAATATGCAGATATCCATTCATTGACAATCATGTACTCTATATTCAGTTAGATTCAGATATTAAGATATACTGACAGAGAAGTTATGTGGATTAAAGGATGTTGATTATGATCTTTAAGTATTTCTCCTCTTTTAACTTTTCTTGTTAATTACTGAAGGGTATTCAACATGTTGAAGATAAAGTAACCATAGATATTCAACATCAAGCATGCACATAATAAACACAGGGAAACATATTTCACGAGGAAACCCATAAAGGGAAAAAAACCTCTTCTTCTTAGGATGTCAAGTAAGCTCCAACTAATTTACATCTCATCATCTTTAAGCACCAACTCAAAGGAGGCTACAACCTATGAATACAAGAAACAACTTGTTGAGAGCACCAACTCTCACAGCATCCCAGCACCCACTGGGTGGAAGCACCAACTTCCAATTTGTCTCAGAACCAACTGAGTGAAGGCACCAACCTTCAAATTCTGCAAGCACTCACTTGCTGAGAGCACCAAATCTCACAGAATCCCAACACCCACTGGGTGGAAGCACCAACTTCCAATCTGTCTCAGCACCAACTGAGTGAAGGCACCAACCTTCAAATTCTACAAGCACCCACTTGCAGACCGAGACATCAGTCTCCCCTAGCACCACCCTGCCACCCTAGTTTCTCTGGCTGCAACCAGATGGAAGCTACAACTTCTTGTGTTCAAGCACCTACTTGAACTTCTGAGGACAACAGTCCTCTCGAGCACCACCCTACCGCCCTATTTTCTCGAATAAAATTCTTACTCAAACCAATTTGCTTATTCTGATATAGCTT
Source organism: Picea engelmannii (assembly GCA_009831015.1). Lineage (NCBI taxonomy): Eukaryota > Viridiplantae > Streptophyta > Pinopsida > Pinales > Pinaceae > Picea > Picea engelmannii. The sequence continues at coordinate 418,619 of ML798388.1, read as the reverse complement.
GCTTACCATTTCTGCTATGCTGCTTTGCCTTAATCATCTCTGATCTTCTTAACTGCTTAGCCACAAATTTTGTTTTACTGCCTTTGATTTGCTGCTCTGCTTCACCTTCTTCTGCTGCACCTTCTCAACTTTTCTCTGCTTCGCAGGTTCTCCTCTGCCACTGTCGCACTTGCAGAGCTCTCTCCTTCTCTCTTCAACATCAACCAACCATAGTCTATTTCCTCATCTCTTATACACACAGGCACGACGTTTCAACTTCCCAACTCCTTGGGCAAAATGATGACAACTGTCCAGCCAACTGAAACTCTAACTGATCAACAATTAATTTGCAATTATGAATCTATTTCACTAACGGATTTGTAACTGAAGCGTTAAACTGTAAGGAAGAACAACAACCCTCCGATCAACACTTGATCCAACGGTTCAGATCCAATCGGGATTTCACCCATCGCGATTTCGGCATTTGCGATGTCGAGAGCACATGTACTCGGAACCTCCGATTCTCCGATTCCCGAAGTGCTCTTTTCCCGAGCCTTAGCCCCTTTCGGCTACACAATGGTCCATATGACCATTACCCATGACCACAAGCTAACCCCGTCAGGGCTACGGGGTTTGTGATGCATCAATGCATTCACCCGGTGATTTCCCGATCGGCCAAATCCCGACGCTCCTTTCATATGCTAGCAGCTGGCTGACCCTGGTTCACGTGACTGTTACCTATAACCGCATCCTTATCTCTGACAGCTGGCATCCACTAATCCTCTGTCCTCCTTCGCTGTTGTGCTGGCAGTTGTTCCCCACTTATCGGGATTTCGCGGATCGCGATTTCGAGATGCACAAACCTTTGTGCCCGGGATCTCCGATTTCCCAATGAACCAAAATGTCGAAGGCGCCTTGATCTTCGACACCTGTCCCTCAGATGGACGGTCCCTATTCCTCCATACTCCTTCCACCCGATCCCCGAAATTTCATACAGGGCTGTGATCAACGGTCTTGGTGTGATCTTGAATTAACGGTTGCGATTGAATCGCAATATCACGTTTCGCGATTTCGGGGTTTTCATTGACGAGTGATTTGGACATTTCAATGTCCCGAACCCCGATCCGTACAGAGCTGTGATCAACGGTCCTGATCCTTTCTGGATTTGACGATCCAGATTCAATCAGGATTTCTTTCATCACTATTTCACAATGCACAAATCCCTTGTCACTGGGATCTCCGATTTCCTGACGGCGCCCGATCCTTTGCCACGTGTCCTTCCAGATGGACGGCTCTGATCTTTCTTGGTGACCCACACACTACCTTTTGTATCGGGAGATCGCATTTCGCAATTTCGGGATTTCTGATGCACTTGTTCACGGGAGTCGCGGAACCCCGATTCCCGATTCTCCGATACAGGCTGACGTCACACGTGATTTGACACGTGTTAAATACTACCACGTGTCACTCTGATTTGTGACTTACCTGTGCCTGACTTGTTGAATCTTGCTGCCACCTGTCATTTCCTAGTTGTTCCACGTGTCCCAAGCTGACGTGGACTGTCGACGTGAGTTGGATCAACGGTCTAGATCTCATGTTGAACTGACGGTGCAGATTTAGTCGGGATTTCGCATATTGAGAAATCGAGGTTTTCGTTGTCATTGTTCTTTGCATTATGAAATCTCGATCCCCGAAACTCCGATGGCTTATCTCCCTCGCAACTTCTGCAGATCTGATGGCTGTCGAGTATCCGCTTCCAATCTGATGGCACAGATCACTTCTTCTGCATGCCAACTCCTGCGCTTAACATCTGTGCAGCTTCTCCCGATCCAACAGTTGTCGATATTTTCGAGTGTGATCCGACGGCTCTCGGTCTCTTTCCTGTGCTCCTTGCGCGTATAAGAACGCTATTCCTCCTGAGCTTATTCTCCTCGAATCCTTAGACTGTGACTTATTTTCTTTTGCTCGACCTCAACCATCTTCCTATCGGTCGACTACCCTTCATCACTCTACTTGAATATTGCTCTGTCATCATATAGCTTCTTCTGCCATAGACGATTTCCATCAATGACAACCTTGACATTCTGCATCCCTGCTATTTCCATATTTCCAACAATCTCCCCTTTTGGCATTGATGGCAATATTGTCTTTCATTTCTCCCCCTTTGACATCAAGGGAAAAGGGTTAAACTGTCTCCTCAGACTCCCCCTGACTTTGTGCACTCAACTGTAATACCTGCTAAAAAGAAATTCCATCAACACTATCCA
>ML798388.1:388782-411335 GCA_009831015.1 Picea engelmannii | reverse complement strand
ATGCAGAGATGAAAATGTGATTAGCAAGACACGATGAAACCCCCTTCAATGTATTTTTCATGAGCCGAGAGAAGGTAATCTCGGTAGTTTTTTCACGTTTAGAGAATCTGAAAAAACGTAAAAGAAGACTCCACTGGGGTACCATTTTCAGAAATAGTCTAGTCAGTTTGAAAAAGGGATAAAATTGTACCGAAAAGACATCTATTCAAAACCATTTTAACAAGTGTGACAAAGACAAGATCACTCGGAAATATTTTTAACTTTAAGGATTCTGAAAATATCTTAACTATAGACTCACAACCTTTTTCTGGACTTAGTCCCCTTAGCTCGAAAAAGTATAAAATTTACTTAGGAGAAATATCCCGGCGAGACGAATCTCCCAAGGTGTACCTTCTTCCTTTATAATCTACAGGACGGAGAAAGGGGTAAACTCATGCCAGTAGATTTTTTTCTGGATCAATTTAATGAGTGTGAAAGAACAAGGTCACTCGATGATATTTTCAATTCTAAGGAGTCTGAAAAGATCTTAACTATGGACTCTGTGGGGGATGTTCTTCTGGACGAATTTAACGAGTGCAAAAGAAAAATGTCACTCAGTGATCTTTTCAATTTTAGGGAGTCTGAAAAGAGCTTAACTATGGACTCCATGGGGGTTCCTTTTTCGTAAATTTAGTCCCTCAGACCCGAAAAAGGGTTAAACTTATACCTGATAATACTCTTCTAGAAAACCGAAGTTCCTAGAGTATACCTTTGTTCATAAAATTGACCATATGGACCGAAAAATGGATAAACTACCATCAGACAGATGTGCCTTCAAGTTTTAATTTGGTGAGCATGAAGAACAACAATATCGCTTCACAATATTTTCATGTTTAGAGAGTTTGAAAAGGGATTAAAGAAGACTCCAAGAGGTTACTTTTCTCATTTAATCCAGACAAGATTGAAAATCATAAATGTAATCTCGTCGAATGTTGCTTTCGGATTTCAAATCGAGCTTGAAAGACAATAAATTATGCTCATTTTTTGGAGTCCCGAGGGTGAGGCCTAGAGTGATGATGCATCAGACAAATGAGGCTCAATATCGTAATCATGATAGGACTAACAAGGACTCCCGAGCCTAAAGTCATTAGAGACAAAACGGATGCTGAAATGCAACAAGGATCTATCTAGGGCTTCCATGTAAAGGTAGGCTCTACCACCTAATCACGACACTTCTAAAACAACAAAGATGGTCCTGTGTCACACTTCAGTGGGATTGATCCTATGGCAACGCAAAAAAGACAACAAGATGTGAAAAGTGGAGGTGGAATCCTAACTTATATGCAAAAAGTTGGAAAAACGAATTTTACCAAAGGACCTTCAAAAGTGACCCATCTCCCAAAAAGGTTACCAAACCAAAAGTGAAGTGCATCGTAACATCCAATAAGAAACTCAAGAACCATATTAAATGATTTTCAAGCTAGAAAAAATGACAAAAGGGTTCAAAAAAGTGGCAAAAAAGGCCAAAAAAGTCCATAAATAGAAGCTGACAACTCATTTTCACCATTGCAAGTTGAAAAATAACCAAGAGGTAAAAAAGACCCCTTTGCTAAAAGAGTTGATTCTAGGAGCTTTAGAGGATGAAATGAACTTCTTCTCAAACCAAATAAGTGTAAACTTATCCCTCTTGCATTTCAATACTTCAATTTTGCATTTTTTTTATTTTTTGGGGGGGCGTGCTCTCTTAAAAAAGGGCATCCCTACGTGTACGCGGGTTGTCCAAGGATAGCCCGCGTACATCCGTGGGCAGAAAATAGTCTTCCTGTGGATGTACACAAATGTGTCCAAAACAGCCTGTGTACACCCTCAAAAGAAAGGAAAAATAAAATATGCAAGAGCTAACTCCCCCTTGAACTTGTCATGTAACAGGATGTATGTCCACTGGAGGGACAGGGAACATGAGCTGATTGATATCTTGGTCGATGAGGACCCTCTTGTGATTTACACATTAAAACAATGCAGGTTGTGGAAGTTCTACCTATGTTCGCTTATGAGGGCACAACCTAGGCTACTAAATTCCCTAGTGGATTATTGGCACCTAGACACATAGGCATCTATGATTGAGGGGCAGTCGTTGACTCTAATGACCGAGGATATTTACTTTTTGACTGGCCTCTTGAGGAGAGGGGAACCAGTCAAATTGTGCACATTTCCTCCTGGGCCCTTCAACATCGTCAACTACATCGGGATGCACTATGAGGCAAGCACTGAGAAAGTAGGCTCTCAAGTGCCCATCAAAAATATCACCAACCTCTCACTGAAGGTGATCTTACGGCTCATTGGGAGGATCACTGGATCCATGGTCATCCACCAAGACTCTTGGGCACACATGTATTGTGCCATGCAGTGCCTTGACAGATGCATTTTTTACTAGAGCACGACCATTCTTACTTACATGAAGAGGCATCTTACAAATTTTTGTGGGTGTAGTAACAAGAACTTCGGGTTTGGGACCATTTTGTGCTCATTCTTCTTTGAGAGGGTACCTAGCTTGATTCCTAGAGAGATAGTGCAGGGGCATGTGGCCTCCTTCCCAGTGGTGTGTATATGGGTGGCATTTTTTCCATGACAAGGGGGAGGAAGGACCATAGAGGCCTTCGACGACACCTTTTTTTATTGGTGGGAACGGTAGATTCTAGCGATAGAGGACTACCCCTACACTGGAATCAACTTCTCTAAAGATCCAGATATGCGCGTACCTCCTGGAGAGGAGCGAGGAGAGATAGGTACGTGTGTTTTTAAAGTTATTTAATTTTTAGTTTCTTTCATATATATCATTTTTATGTGCATCATAGTATCTGACACCTATGTATCTGTTATGTACAGATGTGGGACCTATGCACCTGGCAGACTTCTCAAGGACTAGGAAATGTCATCGACTAGAGGCAATACCAACAGTAGTAGGAGGACCAGTAGCCGCAGGGGGACCTCTAGCTGGCGAGGATGAGAGAGTGTTGAGATAGGTGGAGCAGAACCTCATCGCTCTCACTTGTGCAGTTCCCATGGTCGAGATCGAGGCTCTCCCAACATCGATGCAGCCTCATGTAGTTGGGGTGCCACGGACTTGGGTCTAACTCTTCTGGTGTTTGGAAAACACCGTTGTTTAGTATAGCAGGGCCAATAGGCCCGGATATTAGATAGGATGGACCATCATGTGCCAAGGGAACCTTTTTGTATATTTTTAGAGGCATAAGCCCCGTGATGTATACCGGATTATTATTTTTTGAGGCATTTGTGTACACCTATGTACTCTGAGACTTTTTGATATATATATATGTATATGTATATACATATTTTATGTATTATGGATCACTTTTCTTTACAAATGTATGTACTTTATGTGTGTGCAACATGCCAATATAACACATCATTAGCTAGAGTATCTGTTATTGGATTTAATCTCCTAGGAACATGGATATATGTAATGTAATAAAAGAAATGTTCTAAGAGGCGTACCCTAAGGAATCGTCGATGTAAAGTAGGATCATTAACATGATAAACCCCATTTAATTGGGACACAACCATATGAGAATCTAAGTAGACCCGGAGGTGAGGGATACCATGCGACAAAGTATCACGAAGAAGCCCTATCACTACGTTGTACTCGGTGACAATATTTTTAGCGTCACTTAGAGAGATACCTACAGACTATAGAAACAAGCCTTGAGGCGTGAAAATCACCCAAGCTGCAGAAGTAAGCCTCCGAGTGTGTCCGCTAGCATCGTCCACGAACCCAAAGAACACCTCTGATTCACTTGACATCTGTAACAGTGAAAAATATGACATAAATAACTACACATTCATAAAACAAAAATACAAAAAATAGATGTATAAGAACTATACATATGTACAAGAAGTCACCCAGGTAGCCAACCTACAAGTAATACTTCTTGAGGTAGAGCCCATTTCTAGGCTCCACCAAAGTGTTTCCCTCAAATTCAACCAAACGATAAGAGCCCTTCTTTAAGAATTCCTTCACAATGAAAGGTCTGAACCACATGGGTTTGAACTTGCATGCCCCCATGGGATCCTTATATTGGTCGTAGACCAGGACAAGATCACCTTCGGAAAAAATCTGAGGATGAACTGAATGATCGTATTGAAACTTGACTCGTTTCTTGTTAGCCTCGTTGGCCAAGGCTGCATCACGATGTTGCTCATCAAGATGCTTGAGATATAATAAGCATTCCTCAAGTAGTGAAGTGTCTGGAAATAACTCTACTGCCAAATTTAGAGAGGGGATCTGACACTCGATAGGCAAGACTGCTTCCAACCCATAAATGAGTTGAAAAGGTGAGAAACTAGTGGAAGTATTTATAGATATTTGGTAGGCCCATAATGTTGAGTAAAACATCAAATGCCAATTTGAATTAGCCGAATTGATCGTTCACTGTAGAATACTCTTGAGGGACTTATTCACAGCCTCCACCTGAACATTCACTTGTGGTTAGTAGGTTGATGAATTCTCTTGCCTCAACCCAAGCTTTGATTCCAACTCTAACATCATTTTGTTCTAGAAGTGACTTCCATGGTTAGTGAAAATCTCCTTCGGGATGCTGAACTTTGCTATTATCTGGTTAAAAATGAAGAGATCTTTTTTTTCGCCATCATTGTTAAATGTGAAGTAGTCTACCGCTACGATGATATAACGATGCCCCTTTCCTGAAACTGGGTGGCATGTAGTAAAATCAATCCCTAACTCGGTGACGGGACCAACAACAATGACAGGAAACATGGGAGCGGGATGTGTCCTCATATTCCAAGAGAATATCTTACATGGGTGGCACTTCTTGACCAACTCAATGCAATCTTTGATTAACGTAGGCCAAAATTAACCGGCTCGTAAAATCTTTTAGGTTGTTTCCAACCTAGACAAATGACCACCACATGCTCCAGTGTGACAGTTGTTAAGAATGAGTTCCACTTCTTCGTGTATAAGGCACTGGCGAAGAACACAATCTACACCTCAACGATACAAAGTGTCATCGAGGATGAGATAGTTTCGTGCCTGATGGCATATTTGATGCAGGAGCATCGCTCCATGTCAACCAACCAGCCAGCCAGCCACGTCAGCGCGCATGCATTTCAAAAGATGAAGAGAGGCACAGCCTCATTTGAAATTTGAATGAATGTAATTAAATGCTTAGGCTGGTGAGCCATGGAAGCCGTGCCTTTGTGCAAGTTGTAGATAGGATCGGCTTTAATGCTAGATCGGCTGAGATCTAGATCCAGATGCTGGACTAGATAGCCATTGAATGTAATTTATTAGAGTAGGTAGACCTAGAGGGAAGCGCTCAACGAGCCCCTCAGGTTAAAGATATTTTTAGACCTCATTTTGAGTAAGTTGAGTTAGAAGAAAGATGAATTAGAAGAGAGACGAGTTAGAAGAGAGAAGATCCAAAGAGGGCTCGAGAACACCTTTGTAAAATACAGGCATTTACCATTGGTTAATATAATCAGAAGCAGTTTTTCCTGCATGAGTTATGTGTTATATGGATGTCTATATGTGTTCTTTTATATGCTGTGAATGTGTGTGTGTTAGATCATTTGCAAGAGTTTGCGTGATTTCAGGAGAGGGTCTTTGAGGCTTCATACCAGGAGGGTGTGATAGAACACTGAGGTTCTGAGAGTCGTGCACAGAGGATGCACTTCTAAACTCTGAGGAGTCAGACAAAGGCGTGTTGAGGCACAGGAACTGAGATCAACAACTCAGGAAGAATACCTGTGAGGTTGTTGAACACCTCAGGAGGTAAGGTTGTGTGGGTGAGAACACAGTTGCAGACAGAATCGTCGAGGATTCTGTAGAGCTCTGCCAAGTGGGCATTGAGCGTGTGTACAAGGGTGCACAGAGGAAGAAGAACTCTATAGAGAGTTTGAGAAAGACCAGAATCACTGAGGATTCTGAGAGCTCTACCAGGTGGGCATCGAGCGAAGTGCATAAGTGCACAAGAAGACAGAACTGTTGAGTGTTCTATGAAAGAGGAGAAGATACTCTGCCAGGAGGGCGTTAAGAAAGTGTGCAAGTAGGCACAGTAGAGGAAGGAACTCTTTGAGTTTGGGAAGTTAGAGGAAAGGTCCACGGAAGGATCTTCACTGGGTTACTGAATACCCAGAAGTACTCAAGAGGTTGCTTGAGTAGGATAGCTAGAAGGGCATCTAAGTATTCTCCATCTGAGGGAGAAGAAAGACAAAATCCCCAAGGGGGTCTAAGAATTTGAAAAGATTAGGAGAAACAGTGCGGTGTATGCGCAAAGACTCTACAGGAGGTAGAGATCGAATCTTCAAAGATTTGAAGAGAAGCTCAGGAGGAACAGCGCTTTTATGCGCATCGGCGAAGCTCAGGTTCGAGGAGCTCGTAGAAAGGAGCAACAACAGCCGTCGAATAGACCAACTGATTTCTGGACCGTTGGTTTTAAGCATCCAGGAGGAGCTCGGGAGGAGTCTACAGGAGAAAAAGACCGACAGCCGTCCGATATATTAGAGAAATCCCATCAACCGTTGGATCGGGAGAAGGTGCACAGAGGTTAAGCGCAGGAGCAGGCGTACAGAAGAAGAATAGGTCTGAGCCATTAGATCTGAGCAGAAATCTCGATAGTCATTGGATCTACGGAAGCTACACGAAGGTTAAGTCCTCGTGGGTAGGAGGAGAAGTCCCGACAAGGGCTAGAGCCATCAGGATATTGGAGAGAGAATCCTAGTTGTTGATCTCAGCAGGACACATGTCAGAAACCCAGAGAGAGTCGGGAATCAGAGAATCGGGATTCTTGAGGTCATGAGAACCAGGACTTTGAAAGTCTCGAAATCCTAAAAGTTAATCTGAGTCGTCCGTCTGAAGAGGGACCCATGTCACGTGATCGTCCGTATCAGAGATCCGAGGCACCAGGCATCGGGACTTGCAGGTCTCGAAACGTCGACAAGATCAGAGTCGTCCATCTGTAGGACAGGTGGCAAAGGATCAGGCGCCGTCGGTATTTTTTCCATCGGGAATTGAGATATCGGAGATCCTGGGAGCGAGAGTTTTGTGCTTTGCAGAATTGCGATTCGCAATTTCTCGATCGTGACAGAGGTGGGCCACACAGAAGTTGACAAGTGGACAGGTGGCACATTGCCTCTTGAGAGTTCATAAGTGGAAGAGTGGAGAATTTGGCGTCAAGAGTCGCGAAGTGCCGAGAACTGGGGGTTCGCATGGACACGTGGTAGAGCATAAGGTGGGACCTGCGTGGTTGATGGGTGGACACGTGCTGCCCGGAGATAGAAGTCAACATTCCGTTGAATTCTCGCATCTCAGGGATTCGTGGAATAGGAGGGTGAAAGCTCAACGGTTCAACCTATGAGGTTGCGAGGTTGCGAGGTTGCGAGTAGTGAAATCCGTCAAGGGAGGAGTCAGCTCAGTGTTGACCTATCGCGTCTCAGAGGATCGCAACGAGAGGCACAAGAGTTCGACTCACATACTCACGAAGGTGCGAGTTGCGAGAGGCGCTAATATTTTAGCCTAGCCCACGGTTTCATGTGGTGAGGGCACTGATAAATAAAGGATCTATACCCGTATCGCCAGGTCGGGTATCGCAAGATTAGAAAGGAGGAGTTGGAGGCTTTGAGTCACGAACTCGCGAGATAGCGAGATTTAGCTGATCTCCCGGTAGAAAAGGGGAGACCTCGGGGAAATATTCCTGTGGGCGCAAATTTCCCAATAGGGAAATAGAAGGACCTTGGAGTTCTTCGGGCGAGAGGAAGAAGATCATGTGAGAGCAGACATGCCTGGGTGGCATGCCCTGCGTCAATATTCGTCGACGCTCATCACAAGTAGTAGAGGAAGGTCACTTCAAAGTATGGAGATAGACTAGTATATATCCATACCAGGGGTCTAAAGATGCGATAAGAAAACGATCTCCTTTAATAGGAAATTATTCGAGCGTAACATCACCTTATTCGATCAGAAGTTCCGAGATAAGTTCCACAAAGACCAGTGACTTTTTGGATTTCGCGGAATCAAAATCCAAGTCAAATTCCTGGAGGATAACAATCCATCTACTGATCTTTCTGCCAATGATGCATCGTGTCAACACATATTGAAATGGATTCACAATGGAAACAACGGTGGTCTTGCGAAGCAAGATATAATGACGAAACCACTGAACAACATGCACTGCTACCAATGCAAACTTTTCAACATGAGAATAGTTGATTTTCGAGCCAACCAGGCCTCGGCTCAGGTAATAAATTGCGTGCTCTTCAAGTAGATTGTCTTCTTGAACCAATAACATACCGATGGTCGACTCTGCGGCATCCAAGTACAATAAGAAATACTTATTATAAATGGGACATTGAAGCAGAGGGGAAGACGTAAGGGCACGTTTCAATGCTTTGAAAGAGCATTGAGCGGATTCGTCCAAATAGAAAGGGACTCCCTTATTCAGTAAATGCATGAAACCTTTATTGATCTCAGCATAGTTTGCAATAAAACATCGAAGAAACATCACTTTCCCCTGCAAGATTTGAAGCTAAGGGACTGTGAACGGGGGAGGCAACTAAACTATTGCCTCAACCTTAAGAGAATCGACCATGATCCCTCTTGTCAAAACTATGAAACCTAGAAGATGACCCGATGTCACACCGAAAATGAATTTATTGGGATTCAAGTGAATCTAATAGTAGAAACATCGCTCAAATATTAATTGGAGGTGTGTGGGATGATCAAATCTCTTATGAGATCGTGATGTTAGATCATCAAGATAAGCCTCAACTATATGTCTAAGGTCATGGAAATAAAACGACATGGCCTGTTGAAAAGTGGATCCAACATTCTTTAGGCCAAAAGGCATCTTACGATAAGAAAATGTGCCCCATGGAAAGATAAAAGTTGTTTTATGTTGGTCTTCAAGTTTGATCTGAGTTTGGTTGTATCCCAAAAAACCATCCATGAATGAAAAGACCTCACATCTTGTGCATCCGTCGATAATCTAATCAATGAATGGGGTGGGGGAATTATCCTTTGGACAAGCCTTATTCAAGTCACAGAAGTCCATGCAAATGTGAATCGTACCCTGTTTTTTGTTAACCAGAATGAGATTTGACACCCATTGCACCAAGTGTACGAGGTATATGAAACCAACTTTAAGAAGTTTCTCTACTTTAGCCTTAATAGCTGTCGCTTTCCAAGGATTCACCAGACAAATCTTCTGTCAGAATGGCTTGGTGTCAGGATAAGTCGTTATCTCATGTTCGACGATTCTTGGATCAATGCCTGGGATTTCCTCGTAAGACTAGGCAAAACCGTCACAGAATTCCTTAAATAAATCTCTATAGATTGACTGTCCTTGAGGGAGAAGTTCCTTCCAACGAAGACATTCTCCATGATTCCATGGGTTCTGGAGATGTTAATAGGTATCGTTTCAGTGATAGTTTCCATGTCACCCTCGTTGTAAACTATGTGCGTAGCCAGAGGATTAATAGGACAAGACTTGTCTCCAGTCATAGTCAACACGAATTCACCTGCCTCTATTCTTTTTAACTCCAGGATGAAATATGATCTATGATGGATATCATCCCAGGTTCAGTCCAGACTAGTCAATGCCTCTATAATCACCTCATTTGAGGGAAAGACTAAGTCTAAATATTTTGTAGTGGTGAGGGAACCTTGAGCCCAAATAGGATCGAGAAGTGGATCTAACTCCTATACGGGAGTCAGATCGGGGTCGCCTGAATCTTGTTGGATAGTAGTGTACACAACTTCTGTTGAAGACAAGGGCATAGACATGCTAGGATTCCCTATCCCTTCCATCGAGGCCGATGGGGAAGGAATATTCCACGGATCGTTAAAGTAAGTTGTACAGAATGACGACACTTGAAAATTTTCATCCCTAGGCTGGTCAGGGGAAACCGATATCATCTTGACATCGCTAGAAGGAGGTGGTTAATCAAAAGTACCTATCAATGGTGGGCACAAACCCACCCCCACATTGACGATACTGGTCTGAGGATTATCAATCATCAGGACCGTGGATGCCCTTGATGAAGGGTCAGGACTGGAGATGGAAAATTGATCAATGGTTACAATTCGACCCTCGTGTGGAAACAACAAGACCCAAAAAAATGTGGCAACCACTGCATGCATTGCATAGGTCCAACTCCTTCCTAACAGAAGGTTGTAGTCGAGAGGTGCATCGACCACTTCAACTTTGACACACACGGTCTTTCCCCCTAACTACACAGGGAAAGAAGGAATGATTCCATGTGGTCTGAAAGAGAGATCGTTGAAAGAAGTAAGCAGAGTAGGTGACAGAGACACAATGGTTTGGAAAATGGCCTTCCAACATACCAATGACATCATGCAAGTCGAGGAACCCTCATCAACCATTGTACGGAAAATATTTTGAGTAAAATATTTTGTGGGGTCAGCCACTACTATCTTAAATGCAACATGGTAAGGGAGATGAGGTTTCAAGTTGGTCTCATCAAGCATGATCGTTCCTATATTACAAGTCTCATCAAATCCCAAAGAGGAGAAGAGAGCCTTTCTCTGCGAAGGGAAGCTCTAGAGGACCTCGAAAGTAGACATTGTGCAAGGGGTTTGTGAAAAATCCTCCACCACAGAGTAATTATGGGAATCCCTTGCATTCGGGTTATGGGAAGCTTTCTTGAACGCCCATTTTTGGATGCATGTCATTGTTTCTTCCATTGTCTTCTCAATCTGGAGAGGAATGTTTGGGTTTGTGGCTTCTTTACCCTTTTCGGAAAATTCCAACATTCTGTAATCATGGGCTCTAGTTGCTATATAAGCATCACTTTTCATCATATAAACATTTGTGGCTGAAGGATTACTAGAAGATGCAGGGGGTCCCTGACTGCCCCCATCTGTGCTCGAAGAAGCTTGATTCATATTTTACCCATGTGGAAATGGGTTCGTTAACACAATATGTTGTTGTTATGCCAATAACTTCTGGGCCTCTGCAAGTCAAGGGCATAGGTGAGTCAGATGGTCCTCCGTGCAAAGGTTACATTGATACTTTGACTTTCTCTTCTCTGTGTTGCCTCCGCCAGCATTGTTGTTGGGTTTATTTACCCCCTTACCCTTCTTTTTTCGTTGTTTTTTATTCCCTTCAGGTTTTTGATTGGCCTTTGGGTTTGTTGACTGCACAATGTGTATGTCTAACATTTGGGTAGGGGTAATAGTCGAACCAGAGGTCTAGTTGGTCGTTGTCTGTTGTATTGACAATTATTGCAATTGATTTGAAAGTTGATCAATGGAATTTGCTTGTGTTGAACCAACTATACCATTAGCATGTGGTCCAAACTTTTGTTTTTCTTTGTCAAGGATGGACCTTGGCGCATCTTGAAAAATATCATAAAGTAAGCCAGACTAAGAGTATATCAGTTCGAGTTGTTGTTCTCTCATTATTGCATCCTCCTCTGAAAACACTCTCGACGTTGCACGATCCTTCAATAACTAAGGTACCAAAGACTTCAAGAACCCCTCTAGCAGGAAATCCCATGGGACCTGTACCTTAATCAAACTCTTCAAGCGTCACCATTCCCAGAAGTGATCTGAGATATGATCGGCCTTTGTTTTCTCAAAATTAGCCATCAATTCAATGTCATCATCGTATCTCATGGGTAGTTGGAAATGGCTCAAGAAAACCATCACCAAATCTCTAAAGTAAGAGTATCTTGAGTGGTCGAGCTCGATGTACTATTTTGCGACACCCTCGATAAGAGTGCATTGAAGCATGCGCAATTGTATGGAGTTGTCTCGCAGTGAGTTTGATGAGAACCATAGGTGCAAAGTTGTCATGTGATCACCTGGATCTTTGCTAGGCTTGCCTTCGAATTTTGGAATTTCTGAGGGAAACTTAGTCAGCATGGGGGGCCAATGCATATCATGAAAAATTGGGTTGTTAATAAACCTTGACAAGTCTGGCAAGTGTAACGTTGCCAGAAATAGTAGTTTGGGCTAGGTACTATGTACAGGAAAAAGGGAGCTTGTATTTTTACTGGCACCAGGTTGCTAGGAAAATTTGAGTTGTTGGCCAGGGTTTTGGTAGACACCATGGCCTTGACCAGCATATGGAAACTATGTTTGTTGGGACATCATAAAATGATTTCTGTAATTGGACATCAAAGGCTCGGTGGGGATTTCTCTGTACGTTGTGTTACAAATATTCTGGAAGGGGTTGCTCCCCTGTCAATCCGACGGGCATAGGTATTGGGCCTTTCTCGAGGTTCCATTGACCATGGAAGGGGTTTCCCCTGGTCAGCATCCCTGACGAGGGAACTGATCCTTGACAAGTATTCTAGAGTCCTTGTGAGGATAAATCTTCTGCACTTTCCCCCTCTATAAGAATAGTACCCTGCACAGGATTATGTTGTCCAAACCAGGGTTTCCCTCGATTGAGATGGCAGCTGATGAAAAAGCATTATTACCAAACGCACCAAACAAAGAGAACGACATAGATCCCACTAGCGTGGTGTAAGAAGATGGTCCTAGACTGCCTACTCCAAACAAGTTGTAGTTCATGTTCCACCCGATAGGTGGCTGGAAAGCATCGCTGAGTGAGGGGGACAGAGGAGGTATGTTACCCCCACCGTAAGTGATAGCGTTATAGGAGGCTGAGGTGCCCCCCATGGACCCTTGTGTTGTGGGTGAGAAATCCCCCTACAAACTAGCATTAAGGGTTCTGTAACGCATGCAGAAATGACCTAAAGTCTCCTACTTCTTACCATCATCCCAATCATAAACCCCATTATTCATATGTAAATACAAAGATTAAAGGATCAATTCACTATACCTTGACTTCCACGTTTGATGTAGATCCTTTTTCTTTCAGTTTCTCCTTGAATGCAAGTTTCCTCCCAAAGCTGACCTACATTCACAAATAGACAAACAAAGAACTCTAAGCATGCATTTGATCTAGAAACTAATGGGTTAGAGATTCTATCAAAATATAATCAATATTAAACATTAAACACCTCATATGGCAAGACGGGAAAAGTACTTATTTTATTAATCTCACAAGAATACCTTACAATACTAAGATCGACCACTGCTCCTCGAATCTAGTCCTAGGCTCCTCTTCAACTCTACTCCAACTGCTTTCATATATGCTTCTCTTTACACAATGGTTTCAAAAGGTTGGGACAAGGGTAATGTAAAATCGGGTAGAGTTTCTTTACTCTTATTTTTCTCTTTCCAAATGGGACCCCTACCCCTTCTTTTATAGGTTAGAAAGGGCTAGGTATTTGGTTGACTGACAGGATATGGGTCATCAAAGGGTTTAGTTAACTTACCCAAAACTATGTGTTATGTATGCAACTTTCCATTTTTCGTGCTTTTTAGGTATATGTGGGTTGTAGTGGGTCAGCCAGTGTACACACGCATGCAATAATGGAGCAGGGTGTGTATGCCCTCGAAAAGGGTGTTTTTTAAGAAGTTGTTTAGTAGTGTCTTGGCAAAGAAAGAAAATGAGATGGCTTGATGCAAGGTAAGCATGTCTGGTGAAATTTAGGGTTATAACACCTTGCAAGGGAGCATTTGAGCTCCCTACCCCCAGACCCATGGTCTGTAGGGTGGAGTAGGTAAGGACAAAGTTCATATCAAAGTCGGGCATCTCATATGAAAATGGAGGGCTCATCGCACTCTGTGTGAAGGGAGTCATGTTCGTCACCACTATTGGTATCAGACCACTACCCGAAGTAGAGGTGGTAAAGACCATTGTGGTCCGGACCGGCGAGGGTGGGTTAGGAGGAAGAATGCCCCCTGTGGTGGCAGTTGTTGAGGGAGTGTGGGGACTCCCTCACGAAGTAGCAATATTTTCTTCCATAGTTTCTTGCAAGACTATCTGATGCTCGCGAGGTGTTACCCTTGGAGAGATAACTTGTACCAAATTTTGTGCCGACAAGTTAGTGATTAGAGGGTTAATAGGCTCAAGAGATTCTACTCCAAGGTCATAAATAGTAGGTTCCTCCAGATTTGAGTAATCTGCTCTCGTGGATGGCTTGAGCATACTCTCTTGTGGCCTGGTTGCCTCAAATGATCCTTGTTGGTAAATTCTTCGTCATAATGGTGGCAGTGGGGGCTCCAACCTAACCGGTGGTAGGCCCTGAAGCCTTCATGACTGGAAAGGCTCTTGATCTTCCACTTTGTGAAAATATCAATGACACAATAAGGATTTAACTAAATTTGAAAACCAAGAACACAGTAGAAACATTCCCACAAGATAAACCAAGAAAACCACTATCTAGTTGGAAGAAAAGTTATGCCAGCCAACACTAGATAAACTTACTGGTGCAAATGAAACTCGAACACGAAAGAACCCTCTGGGTATACTCTATAAAGTGTGGCCTGAAATCTACCCTAAGTACCATGGTATACCCCCGCAATCACCTATGTAAATCTCTAGAATAAAGGAAACTAAGTTGACAGCTCACAAACAATCACCAGGAGGGTAGAGTCAATAGTCAGGTGGACCACAATGAGTAGGATAACAAGTCTGAAACCTATCGAGGGTATCGAAAGCAAGTGTTTCAGAAGACAACTAAGGATATTGAACAGATTCAAGGTCCACGAAGCTCTATAGGAAAATAAAAGCGATAGTATCCCACAACAGATCCTTAATATGTTTTCCCCACTACTCTTGGTCTGACTTTGGAGGGGTTATCTCCACTATCTTTCCTCACATGATCTTTTGTTTATTCCCTTTGTTAGAGGGGGATCTTAGATAACTTTCATGTCACTGGACTTCTACACTCCCTAGCTCTGACTCCATTGTTTGTTTATAAGCCTTGAAGAGTTTACTCTCCAACCTAATTCAAGGCTCTAGACCTAAACTAGTTGATTGACCCTACAAACATAAAATTCTAGTTAATTTTAATTTAGAGTTCATTTTAAATGGCTTGTTTCAACTCAAAGGATACGACAATGAAACTAGTGATGTGTATGAGAGATGAAAAGAGGAGAAATAAATAAAAATTCTGAAAGCAAAATTACTTCTAGTTAACAATAAATATTTGCAACTAATTATTTGAACCATCTTTTCATAACTAACTATTTTCAATATCTTTAACTAAAATGAAATTTCACTCAACTGCGAGATACTTAATTTCTATGAAATCAGCCAAAGAACTTAAAAACAAAACTCTTTTTCCTTTCAAGTAAAATAACTACCCTAACTACTTTACCAAACTAAGAAATGGAAAATATTTTTCTTTCTTTTTGGAAATGCTTTAAACATGAAAAAACTTGAAATAATTTGTTTTCTCTTTTCTTTAAAGCAGGTGAAAGGGGGAAAATAAATATAAGACAAGATTGAAACCAACTTCTGGCCCACTTGAAACTCACAGACTCACCCAAAACCCTTTCGAAGTAAACACAAGAAATCTTCAAAAAGACAAGTAAACGGACATCTAACCCAAGCTACAACTGTAAAAACCAGACACTGAAACTTAATCAAGAAACCCTGAGAAGTAAAAACTCAATCAGGGAAGAGTTTGATTACCTCTTCTTAAAAATAGTTTCTTGACACAGTTACGTTAATGATTCTTAAGAAACCCGTATATGTACGTGGGTTGTCTATAAAGCAAGGCGTGTATGTATGTGTGTTGTCCCACAGCAAGCCACATACACCTCTGTATTTATTTAAAAAATAAAATAAATAGACATACTGACAAGGTAGGGAGAGATGGTATGGAACCAATGGGTGACCAGAATCCCTTAAAAGACTTAGCAGACTCACAGAAACTCAAAAGGTATAAAACCAATCAAACACCCAAAAAATATCCTAAAACCCTGGAGGTTTCCCTAGTATGGTCACCAGTTCTGCTAGAGGGAAACCCCCCCTCCCTATGGATACACTAGGGTTTACAATGTAGGAAGATAAATAATCGTTTAAAAGTATCATACTTCTCTAACTACCCCAAACATACCCCAAACTTATGCAAGAAAATGTAAATTGAGAAGGATCAGGTAACTGTACCTTTACTTCACGTCTGATGTTGATCCTCTCGCGCTTGAAGGCTTCACTGACTGTAAACCTCCTCCCAAGTCTGGCCTACATTCAAAGACAGACAGACCTAAAGCTACAAGCATTCATGTCATACATAAATAAGGGTTAGATGTTAGAATAAAAACATAAAACAAATGCAAACATTCGACACATCATGTTTTGGGACAGGAAAAGTACTTTTTTTATTGATAATACAATGATCACTTACAACCAAAGTCGGCTACTATAGAAATTTTAATAGAAATTATGTATTGCCTGCATTCTCCTGATCTAACAATTATATGCCACCGTTAAATATAGAATCACTTCTACAAATATTCTTGCGAAATTTAAAACATGATTGCCAATTGCAATATCAAGAAGAAAGATCAATCAGATGACACATATGTTTTACCGGGAAAGTATAAAGCTAAAAACCCCACTATCATATATTATGTATATATCATGGATCATGAAACAATCTCATACAAAAATTTAATCCAAGAACTCTCAATACAATATACAATCGTCTCACACTGTCATACAAAAATTGACAAATTCATGTGCCAATTTTCTGCTTCTAGACAACCTACCTCCTCTGCAAAATCCCTACTAATGGAAATCGCTGCAATGAATGAATTCCTCTTGCCTAGGCTACATAATCCTCATGGGAACATCCACTATGTGTGTGGTTGCATGAGTGCACTCACTAATGTCACAATTGATAGTCAAAATGTTCCTTTCACCTGTTATCTCAACTAGGTCTCCACTAGATCTGACATGCATGTAGTTAACAATGGTAAATATTCAGTTGCATGTGAGATCACTGATTATGAATTAATTGATAATTAATTCATTGATCTCTCACTAGTGTAACTTCAGTTACAACTAGTACAACTGAGATTAACTCAATTAACTGAGTTAAACTACTTTACAACTCAAATAACTACACATCCAACTCTGTTACAACTTTGAATCACTCGGTTACAACTAATTCGAATTCCATGTCCCACCAGTCAACCTTTGAAATCGAATTTCCTATAGCTAACTAATTTTCCACTTCAATTAACTATTTCCAAGTGCTCATTGAGAATATATCAATATTTATTGTCCAACTATTATTAAGGGATAATAATAGTCGTACATCTATAAATAGAATTTGCTCACCATCTATAAATAGACATCATCTATAAATAGAATTTACTCATCATCTAAAAATAGACTTCCACCTAAAAATAGCCCGAGGCTCCATCCTAGTATAGGTACATAAATTTCACTAGGATCTTCTTGTTGAATCTCAACACTCCCTCTCAACAAGAAAGGGATTATCCTTCACCCCGATCCTGTCTCTATGGTATTTGAATTTGCTCCTGCTGAGCGCCTTCGTCAGAATGTATGCATATTGATCTTCTGTAGGAATGTACTGAAGCAACATGTTCTTCCACTGCACACAATCACTGATATGATGATACCGGATATATATATGCTTAAATCTATCATGAAACACAGGATTAATCGAGATTTTAATGCAACTCTGATTATCACAATGAATCACTGTCGGATCTAAATGAGAACCAAACAAACCAGCCAAGATCTTTCTCATCCAGATAGCCTCACATGCAGCTTGACTCGATGCCATGTATTCCACTTCTGCTGAATTGAGTGCCACAGATATTTTTCTTATTGTTCCAAGAAAAAACTGTAGATCTGATACTAAAGATCCCCCCTGATGTGTTCTTTTTGTCCATTGGGTTTCCCACCCAATCTGCATCTGTGAAGCCATGCAACTTCACCTCATCCATCTGTCTGTACCATAATCCATACTCATATGTGCCCCTCAGGTATCTCAGGACATGCTTACCCGCCTTCCAAAAGAGCTTGGTAGGCTTAACCATCGCTTGACTCAGCAGGTTAAGTGCATAGAAAATTTTCGGTCTCGTGTTCACTAGATACATTAGCGAACCCACTAAATATCGATAGACAGTAGAATCCACTACCTCTCTAGAAGTAGCATCCTCTTTCTTCAAGTTTCCTGAAAGAGGAGTATCCATGGGTTTGGAGCCCTCCATGTGAAACTTACCCAGTATCTCCCTTACATACTTTCCTTGAGACACAAAAAGTTCACCATCTCGCTGCCATATTTCCAATCCAAGGAAATAATGAAGGAGGCCCATATCCTTCATATTGAACTCCTTTGCAAGGTCCTCCTTGCATCAGTGTATCAGCGTCTCATCACTAGTCATTATTAAATCATCAACATAAAGAATAATGATTAAAATCTTACCCTTGTAGATCCATCTCGAACCTACCACTGATTTGTCAACCGGTCTTGGGACAATTTCCCATGCACTATTTTTGAAAATGGAGTCATACTCCTCCACCATTGCGTCAACCCAAGTGGGATCCTTCACTGCTTCCTAGAAGGAAGATGGTTTAGTCACAATACATTTTCTCATGAGATCCATGTATCTAGTAAATTGATCAGGAGACTGTCTATGTCTACGTTGTGAAGTAGGGGCTCCTACATTCTGTGCAGCATCTAGTCTCAATCTATCATCTTCTGTGGTGCGCTTTTTTCCATTTTTGATGGATCGCTCTACATGAGTAGATTCCTCCACTCCATAAACCTCCACATGTAGTTGATCCACATCTTGAGACTCATTTTTGGGAAGCAACAATTCCTCCTCTAAATGCAAGTCTAGCTCCCTCTCAATCGACAACTGCATGGCTTTCCCCTCATCGAATTTTATATCCTGTCGCATAACAATCATCTTACTATTAGGAAAATACACACAATAATTATGGGGTGTTTTTGTGTTCCCCGAAAATATCCCAACTTCAACAGTCGACTCCAACTTCTTCTTGGAATTCTTGGTTACATACACATAAACAGATGAGCCAAAAATCTTAAAATGAAAAACATCAGGTTTCTTACCAGTGAAAGCTTCTTCAGGTGTACTCATGACAAGTACTCTATGAGGAAAACAATTTTTCACATAAACCGCAGTGTTGCATGCTTCTGCCCACAAATTCATTAGTAGGCCCTGATCATGCAACATCACTTGTGATGCACCCATGATTGTTCTATCCTTCCTCTCCACGACCCCATTTTGTTGTGGGTTATGAGGCGCTATGAGTTCTCTTTGAATTCATTCTTTGCTGCAGAAGTCTTTGAATTCGTTAGAGATGTATTCTCCACCATTATCGCTCATCAGAGCCTTCACTTGCTTCCCCGACTCTTTCTCCACCAATGCTTTAAACTCACAGAACTTTGAGAATGTTTGATCCTTCTTCTGCATGAAGAAGATCCAGCATTTACGAGAAAATTCATCAACAAAAATAACATAATACTTATGGTTTGTTGTTGAATAAACCGAGAATGGTCCACACATGTCTGTGTGAATTCTCTCAAGGATCACTAAAGCACAGTTCTCCTTTTCATAAAAGGTGGACTTTACATACTTCCCCATGGTGCAACCCTTTCACTGATCTAGCTGAGAAAGTGTTCCCATTGGAAGACTAGTAGATATTTGTTTCATGATTTTCAAGGCTCCATGATGAAGATGGCCCAATTGCCTGTGTCATAATTCACCCTCATCCTGGCTCGCAACTTTTTCTGCCTTGCCCATCATGGAAAAACAGCCATATACCTCCAACTTGTAGAGATTATTAACTTGAATACCTATATTCTTGACTTTACTCGTTGTTTTATGTCACAGGAAGGCTTTTCCATCGCTGAAAACAACATCATAGCCTTTATCCTCCAACATTGAGACTGAGACCAAGTTTTTCTTCAGACCTGGAACATGCATAACATATTTTAATTGAAATGGTTTACCTGACTCCCTCTAAAAGGTAATGGTACCAATGCTAGTCGCACTGTATCGTCCATTGTCTCCCATCTCTATATACATTTTGAGATCTCTCTCCTCCAACTTACTGAAAATCTCCTTATCTCTCGTCATGTGGAAGGAAGCGCCACCATCCAAATACCACACTGATCCCAATGCACTTGACACCATGCATGTGATCAAAGGAGAAGTCAATTTCAAATAGCGAGGCAAGGGCCTCACCAGCTACAACTCCTTCAGTATTCTTGTTCTTCTTCTTCTACAGACAGTTAGTAGCGAGATTCCTGTGTTCGTGGCAGTGAAAACACTTCACTTTGGACAAATCCAGTTTCTTTCCTTTAGACTTGGATTTTGAATGGAATTTATTCCCYTTCCCTTTCCTTTCCTTGGAATAMAAAGCATAATCCTCTTCATCATCATGCTTTGATGAAGAGYCATCTCTGGTGTTTCGCCTGAACTCCTCCTGCACTAGATCCGACCATAGTCGTTCCCAATCTGGCATTTTTTCCCTTCCATTGACAGAGTCTTGATAACTGTGCTAACTCTTGTAAAGTCCWAGGAGAGACAATCTCACCAAATCATCATCAGTGACTTTTATTCCCACACTCCCCAKCTCATCTCAACATTGGACAAAATTCGTGAGATATTTTGGAATGGATTTGTCCTTCTCCATCTTGATCTTCCTGAGTTTATCTTTGAGCGCCAATTTCCTATGGTCGTAGTTTTTTTGGAATAGATTCGTCAAAGTATTCCACATTACATATGGTGTGAATTTCCCATGGAGGCTTGAGACAATGTGGTCTCGTACTCCCTCCAACAGGATTATCATTGCCTTTGCCACTTTCTTTTTCCATGCGTCAAGATTTGCAGTGTCTACAACATCTGGCTTAGGAACATCTTTGTCAATGAATTCCTTCAAGCCATTGTATTTGAGTACTGCCTCCATCCTTTCCTTCCAAGAAATGCAGTTCAAGCTACCCTTGAGTGCATACTCTAACCTCAATCCATTGAAATCCATTGAAATCTTGAATTAGCTGTAGCACCGAGAAAGTCTTTCTGCAAATTCGAATTCTAGTGGGCCTCTGCTAAAATCCTAGGTCTTTCATGTTCTAGTACACATCTTCTCAAGATGTTGTCTGCACCCATATTGTATAAGTGTCCTACAATAAATTGATAGTCTGTAGCTCTGACTACCATATTTTTATTCTGCGCAGTGTTGAATTATTGTGGCACAGTCCGTGTACTCAAGTATTGAATGATGTCGGCAAAATATTCATCATCCACTTGGACTGAAAATAACTGTGCATTAAGGAAGTTTTCCTCTAGATTTGTAGGTTCCTCTCCATTGGTGATCCTTGACAGGCGATCAAGTCTGACATCCAACTTCCCTAGTTTGACTATCACTTCAAATTCAAATTCCTCAAACAACAGTAACCATCTACAAATTCTCCCCCCCCCCAACACTGGCTTGTTGACTACGTAATTGTGATCTAGATTTATGTAGGAACACAATGAAATAAAAAAATACACATAAACACAGAGATGCAGCAGAAATAAGAGTTCATTTCATTAATAACAAATGACTGAAATATGCTTACAGATAGAATGAAAATAAACTAGCTAGGGCGCTGGTAGCTTATCTCTGAGAAGAGATGTGGCTGCTACTCGCATCCGTGAGAAGATGATTACAATGAGGCTCTAAAGACCCTTTTACAATAAACCAGAATTTCAAAAGTCCTAGACATCTAAAAACCTAACCCTGGGATATGAAGCGCCAAAAATCATGTGGGCCCCATTTGGGTAAGTTGGTGCATCAACTTCCTGGGGTCGTAACTTTTGCATACAATCTTCGTTTTAGGCGTACGATAGCTCGTTGGAAAGATCTATCCAAGGCCTACAATTCTCAATAAAAAATAGGTTCGTTACATAGAGAAAAATACCCAAAAAAAACATCGTTTAGGGCCTCAAAATGACCCCAGAAGTTCATGACTCGAAAAAACTGCTAAAAATAGTAAATTGTGCGAAAACTGAAAAAACTGAAAGAAGCAATGGTGGGGGTCCAAGTGGAATAGGTGGATGGCCACCAATATCCACCTGGATCATTCCTCCCCCCTTAGGAAGCAATGGTCCCCATTGTGTTGAGTTCCTCCATGAGATGAGGAAACTTCTGCTGAACTTGGTCCCTAGTGAGCCATTTTCCTTGGTGAAGGAGTTGGCCTGCTTTGACAACTCGATATAGCAGTATCCTTTGTTTTCAGGTGTGCTTGATCTGTGTATCCATGATCTAATTAGTTCTGGATTGTTCCATGCGGTCTAGATTTAACTCTATTGGTGTGAGTTGTTCTGCCATGTCGGATGTGTCTAGTTGAGGTGGAAAGTAGGGCCGAAGGCAGTCCACATTGAACACTGGGTGCAGACCAAGGAATGGTGGAATGTTGAGCTCAAAGGCATTTTCCCCTACATCCTTGGTGAGGGTGTACAGCCCATATCGAAGTGGATGAAGCTTGCGGTGGGGTCCAACGAGGCACTCATTTTGAAAATGTAGCCACACTTTGTCGCCCACTTGGAAGTTGTGTGGCACCCGATGTTGATCATGTCCTTGCTTGTACTTAGCATTGGCTCTGTCTAAGATGTCATGAACCTATTGGCGGATGTGTTGAATGTGCTCAATGAAGTTTTTTTCCTT